>JBBPBX010024988.1:22614-33513 GCA_038048925.1 Garcialebias charrua | reverse complement strand
TATATCTTGTTTTTACACAAACTTTGCTGTTTTAAATTTACTATCCAGCCTGCTGTGTCATCTGTAATTATTTTTTTGTAATTAAAGTTGTTTTAGGGTGACAGAAATAAACTTTCGTCTTGGTCCTAGGGCTAGCCATTACCTCATCATTCAGATCAGAATCAAATATTTTTCCAAACCCTGATGTCTCAAAAAGCTATCTATCACAGGTAAGACATATTGAATTTAGAAACAAACCCAATATATAACTTATATTACAATGTCCATCAAGACTTTAACAATATTGAAATTATTGTTGCTGTAATGATTCACAATGGGGACCCGGAAATTCAACCACAACACAGGAGTCAACGAAAAAAGTTTATTATCAGCCACTTGTCAGAAAAAGGGGGACGTCCGCTGAGACTCTGCAGAGTTTAATCACAGTTGGTGATGCAGAGGCTGCAATGACGTCAGAAGGAGGGGGGTCGGAGGTGCAGCTGGGTCACGTGACACGTGAGAGTTACACGGCTCCTCTTCAGCTCGAGTGCGGCTTGGTTTCAAAAGTTAACAGCTCCAAGAGTCCGGAGTCTAAGATCGTGGTCAAGATAGAGGCGTGGGTCATACACAGAGACAGAGGCGGTCCGTGGTATGAGCGACTGGGGCTGTAGCCCTGGGCGCTGTCCAGCAGGGGGCGGCATAACACAGCATAACACCCCCCTCCCCACCCGCTGGGGTTACTTGTCCGCTGGCGCCCACATCGCTGAAGACATCGCGTTGGAAAGAAACAGATTATTACTGCAAATTATTGAAGTTTGAAGATGGAAAGGAAAAGGTCAAAGCCTTCAGGTGCACAGTTTAGGAAAAAGAGAAAAGAAGAAGAGGAGAAACGAGCAAAAGTTAAAGGTAAGAAGAGCTGCTGTGTTTCACTTTCAGTTTCGTTTCTTGTTGCGTGAAATGCTAGGCTGTAGGCTAGCTTGCGGATGCTAATTGGTTAGCTGCTTAGGACGACATATTTTGTTAACAGAGGAAAATATTACAGCATGGAAAGGTAATAATAATCTTTAAGATGGATCCCTCTCACGTCCCAGTTTGTACTGAGTGATGGACTGAGCAGATTTATAGATTTTCGCACGGTTTGCTTTGTTAGAAATGGCAGAGACTGTGTTATGATACAGAACAGTTAGAAAAATAAGTAGAATTATTCATTCTGTGATGTTGCTTGAAGGTTATCATTGGTTGAACAAACTGTGAAATAAGGGGCAGATATAATAAGATTTCATCTTCTTTCTGCTCCCTTCATTTTATCCTACTTGTATTCTTGTATCTGATGAAACTGTCTTGTATTGTTCTTTTAAAATGAATGAATAAACATCAAATCAAATCAAATCAAAACCCTGGCTGTCACACACAAAAATCTGTGCTTTTATAATGAAGTACTGTACTGTACTTTGATTAATGCTCCTAAACAAACACAGACTTATAGCTCATTATTAAATACGTTTTCTATTTTAATTAAAATACTGTTTGATTGCTTATTTAAATTTATACTGTCTCATGCAGTCAATCCTCCTGAGCTTTCTGTGCACACCAACAATAAGTTCTCCTTCTATGCCCTCAGTACAACACTGCACTTTAAGGGGAACTCAGACTTGGATGGCAGAGAGCTTGTAAGGGAGCTCAGGAACTTGCCTGATTTGCCATCAAAGTCTGTGACTGCTCTTGAGCTTCTAAACTTTGTCCATGAAAGTGACCTCTCAGAAATTTATCCAAATTTGTGGACTGCTCTGAGAATTGCAGTTACCATTCCTGTCACAGTGGCTGGAGCAGAAAGAAGCTTTTCAAATTTGAAAATAATAAAAACATATCTGAGGTCAACTATGTCTCAGGAACGCCTCAGTGGTCTGGCAGTCATCAGTATCAACCATGCAGTTGCTGAGCAGATTTCACATGATGAGATTATTGATGACTTTGCATCCAGGAAGGCAAAGAGGATCAATATTTAGGTGACAGCATTTCTAATTACAGTATGTTTTGTGTTTTTGCTTTTAATCCACATGCTGTAATTATATCTTATTTTACATTTTATGTTGTGTTAAACTCTTGTTGTTCAAAGTACATACAAATAGTACAAAAAGGTTTGGTAAAAGATTCATTTGCACAGTAGTGAGCATGAACTTTCTTATTCATTTGTACCGTTTACTATGTATTTCTTGTTTGAAAAAAAAAATTAAAAGAAAGTGTTCTAGTGATGGTGGAGTGACCTTCTTATACAAACTGCCTGTCATGCACCACACTGCAGGCAGGGGGCACCATTTAGCAGCAACCCAACTGCCTGCGCCCAATGGGGGGGGGGGGTGGAGGGGGCGCCGTTGGGGTTGCTCGCCCGGGGCGCCAAATAGGCTAGGACCGCCTCTGCACAGAGAGGCAAAGAGGCAGTACTTATCCGTGGGGTTCAGCGAGAGTTGGTGTCAGTAGAACAAGAGTCGAGGTCCAGATATCCGATGGGCAGAAATAATCCGTCGAGGGCAAGGCAAAAGGGAGGAATCCGTGATCATGAAGAGTGTCAAAACACAGGAAGGTCAGGAACAGAACGCTGGATTTCTTCAGGCACAAGGCGATCAGACAATCTGGCAGGGAGGCAGAGTCTGGAGTGTGTTTAAAAAGAGCAGCGGACAGGTGCGCTGAATGAAGCTGATGAGGAGAGGAGACAGGACAACCCCAAAAACACATCATGACTTGACATGAACGTGAATATGAACGTGAATCATTACAGTTTCTGTAACTTCATAATGTTATGTCAGTATAACTTAAATCCTTCTTTCCTTTTAACTCTTTTTTCTGTTGTGTTATACATATTTATGTGTATGTATATGTATATCTATATATGTGTATGTATGTGTGTAATACATATATGTATGCATGCATATATGTATGCATACATATATGTATGCATGCATAAATGTATGCATATACACATTAGTCTTTGTTATTGTTAGAGCTGTGTATTCATGCCCAGAGTTTGATATCTTGACAAAACTACACACATTTTTTAAACTGTTTTTAAAATTACTCTGTTGTTAGTTTTTAAAGAAAAGTTATTTGAGTAATTCTCAAAACAGTGTTCTTGGAGTTATTTCCGTTGTACAACTACCAGTTTATACCTTTTACAAATAAAAGTTTGTAACTATTTACTTTTTCTTTTATTGATTTTATTCTATATTTACTTATATAACTATTACTTTTTTCATTTACTCTTTATTTATACAGGTAGTCTCAAGAGAGACTTATACTATATCACTTATAATTACTTCTAATATTTACTTTAGTCAAGTTACGTCAAGTCAACTTTATTTATAAAGCACATTTAAAACAGAAACTGTTGTCACAGTGCTTAACAACAACATCAATGGGAGTAAAATTAATGAAAAAAAAATACCAAACACCAATGATAATACTAAAGAATTAATAAAAAGCATTTAAAACATAGGAGCACAGAAAGAAAAAAATCCCCACTAAATCAACTCACACTGTGAGAAATGTCTGTGAGAACAGATGTGTTTTTAGCAGGGATTTAAACTGAGGAAGAGAGGTGGCCTGTCTAATGTTGGGGGGCAGGTTGATCCAGAGTTTGGGACCCATGACTGAACATGCCCGATCTCCTCTGAGCTTCAATCTTGTTTTAGGAACATCCAAAAGCAGCTGATCGGATGATCTCAGGGCCCGGGAGAGAACGTATGTTTCCAGTAGCTCGGAGAGATAAAGGGGTGCGAGGTTGTTTAGGCATTTGAAGGTCAACATAATAATTTGTAAATACTATTCTAGTACGCACAGGGAACTAGTGAAGGGAGGACAGAACTGGTGTGATGTGTTCAGATCTACGAGTTCCGGTTAAAAACTGAGCAACAACATTCTGGACGAGCTGAAGACGTGAGATGGAGGCCTGACTGACTCCAGCATAGAGTGCATTACAATAGTCCAAACGGGTCTTGACAAAGGCATTGACTAGTTTATCATGGTCGGGTCTGGACAACACTGGCTTGAGCTTAGCTACCAGTCTTAGGTGGAACATGCTTTTCTGCAGAACAGAATTGAATTGTTTGTCAAACTTGAAATCAGAGTCTAAAACAACACTTTCAACATTTGCTCTTCTCAAGGGCGGACGTCTCCTCTCGGTCTCCGCTTTACTTTTGCTATGTCTTGTCTGTGAAAACTGTCTGAGAGCCTCTCTTCTACAAAATCTTCTGAATCATAACTATGGACTTCAATTTGGCCAGTTGGTCCCTCAACACAACTGATAACATTTCTTCAAAAAGAAGACAGGCTGTAAGTGAGCCGATTTGCCCTGTTGGCATGCACACAACTGGATATCTCATCAACTTGGAAGACTTGATGACGTGTCTATTTCTGCTGTCATTTGTGGACGCATATTTAATTGGATTTTTGATAACTGGTTCCTGCTTTTTGGATTTGGCTAGTTTCTGGTCTATCAACACAAAAGGAAGATGTCGGCAGCTAAAGTAAAATAAATTATAACAATAATAATATAACAGTAAAATCAAAAAAGAACAGAACAGGTTAGAACAAAATATTCACATGATTGTCTTCTTGTTGGTCAGTACAAAGGAAGTAGAATGAATGGAAGTGTCACAATCAGTGGGGCTTGTAACAAGGCATAGGTTTCGGTCAGGCGTTCAGGGGTGAGGGCAGTTGAGATCAGGCATGTGGACAAGGAACAAATACATGGTATACAACAACAACAACAACAACCACAAGTGACAAGGATGGTTAAACAAAACACTTACAGAGATAATTAGAGACATAATAATACGTTTCCATCTACCAAACATTCTATTAAACCAATAAGAAATCGGGTTGTCGATCCCGGACGCGTCTTGCATTTCTTTGGACAGATCTTTCAGACCTTTGAGGGCTCTAGCTATTTTACCATCCGGGGCTGTATTGTTAGGGATAAAAGTATAGCACTGTTCACCAATCATGGAGCAGACACCTTCCTTTTTGGCCAATAACATGTCTAACGGCATTCTATTTTGGATTGCCATCTTGGATGTGGGACGTAGTTGTTCAGAGAGGCCTTCTATGGCATCGCGGGTGAAGTTAGTCAAACGTAGGACATTATAGTGGACAAAATTTATGCTGGCTACGTTTTTGTTAGTTGTTACAGGGAAAATAGCTCCTATGATTGGAATATTTTCAAAGCCTGCTACGTCAGGATCAGCTAATTTGTATTCATCTGGGACACCTTGAGGGACACCTATCGCGTTTATGTATGTCTTAGAGTCTGTATATGGGTCAAAATTAATATCTCGTTTTCTTCTGGTACGTGTTTGGGTTGACTGATGTCCTGTTAACATGAGGGGAGCTGCTAGGCGGACTAGTGCACAGAATCCTATAGTTTTCTCAGGGATTTTAACTGATAACCTTTGGCCCCCGCAATAATAATATAATCCCGCTCTGGCCCAAGTACCTATACGTTGGTTTTGTTTACTAGTGGAATCTACGTTCTCAGTAATGTTGCACCAGTCGTGGTTGATTTCTCCATAATTAATTTTTGGTTTTGTTGTTGTAAAATTAAAACAATGGTAACAGTTTAAAATGTGATTAGGGCGGAACGAGCCTGGATATGTTTTGTTGTGAATTGGCGGATATATATCGGTTACCATACCATACCATACCACTTTATTTATAGAGCACTTAAACAGACACAAGGCCAACCAAAGTGCTGAGGTTGATCTGCAAGGTTAGAGTGGCACAGTCTTCTACTGGGTCTTGTCTGTTTAGCATGCAATTGTATCCCCAAGTATCTTCAGGGAATAATGGGGCTGGTTGTGTGATCAATTTGGGTCTGGCTGCAGCGCAAGCTACACAGTTACTCAGCTGGGCTTCTCTTGTGGCCTTTACCAGCCAGGATAGCCACATGTTGTCATCTCCATGTCCGGTTGCACATTCTATTCATTGTTCAGGCTTTAATTTTGTGTAGTCTACTGATATGACCGGAATGTTGTCTCTCCATAGTTTATCAGCCAGAGTGAGTGAAGGGTTGGAGGTTGGGTCGAGGTCAGATGTGTCAGTTGAGGGGTTGATTTTGATGGTTATAAACCCCATAAAGTCTTTCCCGTTGATGTCTACACGAAGCATGAACCTATAATGGTGGTAAGGGTTCGGGTCTCCTGGCGCTTTGAAATAATCTGGTGGTCCTTGTAATTGATCTAGGGACAGTGTGACAGGGTTATTAGTTGGGTCATAATCTCTCTGAAATGTGATTTTGTCCAACCATGATTTTGCGTTATTATCTAAGTAGGATTGGTGGGGAGTCCCAGTGGCATACTGGATCAAGGGTACCTTGTGGGAGTTGGAAGAACAAAGGAAGTTTGGATAGACAATTAGGGACAGCTCTCGAGGTCATCTTCAAATCAAAACACAAGTAGAGGTCAGTGCTGCGATAATATTGCTTATTATCTCCACAGTCAATTACATCACATAAATCAAATTGGAAAGCAGTAGTAGACCTTATTTCATAATCTATTACAACACCCACTTTCCAGTAGTCACACCGTTGCTGTTGTACGGTTCTTTTATTTTTGTGAGCCCTTTTACATGATTCTTGCCCTGGAAACAGACACAAATAATCACACAAAAAGATAATGCCACTTGCGAGAATGATTATTCCACTCAGTGCCATGGTGGTTCTCCAAGGATGCTGGAACAGGTTCATCTTTATCAGAGTTCTTGGTTAAGAATATGTACTAGAATTTATTTTGAGTGAGAAAAACAAAAGCAAAATAAGTATAAATCCTAAAACCTGGGATTTAGAGTTGTTGGTGTGTTCTCGGTTCAGGGGTGGGTCAAGAGTTGTCTGCACGTGCTATAATCTTCAAAGCCCTCATTGCCAGAGGTACTCTGAACGACGCGGGTGCTCAGAGTGACTATCTGGGCATGGAGCTCCCTCGTTGCCAGACAATGACTATCTGGACTCTGGTCTGCACTCCGTCTCGGATACCCGTTGGCATCGATGGTTGAATCGTTAGCAACCTAAGGATAATCCTCAGGCACTTGTAGGGGCTTTGGCTCATCCTGTCCTCCCTCTGTTGGTGGCTTGGTACCTCGGAACAGTTTGCAATGGGAGGTATGGACCCAGGTAGCTCACTCAGCTACCTTGATGGTTGTGTGGGTCACCAGCAGCACCTGGAATGGCCATTTCTACCTTGGAGAGTTCCACTTTTTTCTCTTGAAAGATTTAATCATAACAAAATCTCCAGGGGTTATGTTATGCAGTTGTTTTTGCACCAGGCCAGGAAGTCCACCCTGGACTTGGGACCTAAGGGACCTTAACTTATTGGTTAACTCAACACAATAGGTTAACATGTCATGATCACAATGTTGCAAGGTGGTGGCTGGATTAGCCACTAGTCCCACCCCCAGGTTTGGTGGAGTTGCAAACAAAATTTCAAAAGGACTCAGATTATGTTTAGCCCTTCTGCGCATTCTCATGTACATCATTGCTATGGGTAAGCATGTAACCCAATTGAATTTAGTTTTGTCACAGATTTTAGTCAGTTTGTTTTTTAATGTCCCATTTTCTCTCTTCACTACACCGCCACTCTGTAAGCGATATGCACAGTGTTTTGTAAGGTCAAAGTTCAATGTGTTTGACAATTCTTCAAGAATCTGATTTGCAAAATGTGGTCCATTGTCATTGGAGATCCGTTGTGGGATACCCCACCTTGAGACCACATCCTGAAGAAGAATTTTTGCAACAGTGTTTGCTATGGCATGTTTGGTGAGGAAAGCCTCAACCAATTTGGAAAACATGTACACTATGACTAAACAGTATTTTTGTTTAGTACTGGTGTTAGTTCAATGAAGTCAATCATGTGTTGTTGAAATGGTGCAGTCACAATTCTGTGTGCTCCTGGTGCTGAGACCTTTATGGTTTTAGAGATGTTGTAAGTAGCACATATCAAACAGGAATCACAATGTGAGGTAGATGTTTTTGAAAAAATAATAGTTAACCAATCAGCATTAATCTGTCTTAAAATCCCTCCCTTTGACACATGGTCAATACCATGTGTCAAAGCTGCAAAAGCAGGAAAGAAATGTTTAGGTAAACATGGGTTGTTGTTAGGGCCAACCCAAATGTTATTTGAAAAAACATAGCTGTGTTTCTTCCACTCAGCCTTCTCAGAGGGAAGTGCAAGTTTCTGCATATCTGCGAGAGTGAAAGAGGTGGGAGTGGAAGGAGTGGAGGGAGAAACATAAGTGAGAGTCATGTTTGTCAGGGTGCCAGCTGCAGACTTATCTGCTGCGTCTGCTAGTGCATTTCCCTGGGACACAAAGTCAATGTTAGAAGTGTGGGCAGCACATTTAATCACTGCCACCTTGGATGGTAGAGTTATGGTCAGTGCCTCCGCAGCTCTATGACACAGCTCAAACAGAGCGGGGATGGACCCGTCTTCCTCTGGTTGACCTGCCGTCGGGCTCTGGGAGAAGTCTTCATCCTCTCCCTCCTCCTCATTTTCTGCCTCGTCGTCCGACAGCTCGCAAGAGGCTGTGAGTGACAGTTCGTCAGCCCTCATCAAGTCTCTCATGTCGTAATCCGCCGTGGAGTCCCCCATGGGTGTGACAATGTCCAGTTTTTTGCCCCAGACCAAGGCGCCGCTGTCCTCCATCTTGTCTGCCTCCAGCTCTGCTGTAGATGTGAGAGCCTCTGAGAGGAACGGTTCTCGAGCCGCGGTGGAACTGCCCATGGCCTTGGCCACGAAGTCCATACGCCTCACGCAGCTGGCTGCAGTGAGGGCAAGATTCTGGGAAGTCCAAGGCCGTCTTCGCGTGGACCATTCCTAGGCAAATTGGGCAGGCCTTGTGGATGTCCGCCGCCGAAATAAAATAGCCACATTCGCTATGGCAGGGCCGGGAGCCGGGGCTCACTGGTTTGCTGGCCTTGTTGGAGTTCTTCGACTTCCTCTTGCCTCTATCAGGAGCCATGGCTGAGAAGAGACGTCGAGCGGAAACCAGTTAGCACACGCTAAACGTGGTAAGAAATCCTCTCGCTACGCTGTTTGTGGTGTTAGCCTGTTAGCTCTGTTAGCTTAGCAGGCTAGGTGTGGCACAGTTAGCGTCCCGCTAACTGGGCGGCGAAACAGCGGAAAAAATCATTTAAAAAAATACGTTGACGACACTAGGTTAGCGTCTGCTAAACAAAGTGCTCGCAGGGAGTCCTCTGTGACGCTCTGGGCAGGGAGCAGGCTCACCACCAGTCGAGTAGTTCAGTCACGCGAGGCGGTCCTACAAAGTTCAGGTGTGTGAAGCGAGGTAAAGTGCACAAAGAGGACGCATGTTGCGCGTCATCGTCTTTTATACAAGGAGGTCGGAGCCTCCTTGCTGACGTTGACGCTTGCTTACTTGCCTTAAAAGGCGTGATTGTATTACATCTGGTGAACCACGCAATTCCCATAGTCATGTTGTTGCACCACAGTGGACTGACTGAAAGGGAATAAGCTGCTGCATTCCAACAAAGTGATGAGCTGTGCAGGTGTGTCTCAGGGGTCATCAAAAATGAGTCTCCTAAATGGTCAGCCGGGTCTGAAGTTACACGAGAGCAGTACAGTGTAGACGTTGTTTTGACATAAAACAAGCTATGGGAAGCGGCCTGTCTTTGGCCATCTGGATTAGGAGCTGTTGTTGTTGAGGGTCTGTTAAAAGTCACTCAAACACATACAGCAACTCTGGTGTGCTAGAAACAAAGGAGTCTAAGTCATCAGTTTGTGTTGAAACAAGTAATCCATCACTGTCACAACTTAACACCAACCTAAACCTAAGTATCAGGTCCCTGGCCAGTAAATTAACTGGACAGGCAGAAGAGAGCAGAAACTGGTGCTCATGTGAGGTTTTATCAAAGGGATCTGTGATTGTGAGGGGAGCTGTAACCACTTCAGGGACAGCTTGGCCAGATGCTCCTGTGCAATGTACTATTTTACCAGACAATGGGGCATTTGGTAGGCATTTTTTCATGATAAGAGACTGGGTTGCCCCTGAGTCCACAAGAAATGTTATTGGCACTTCATGAACCAACACTGTTAACATTGGTAACTTCAGATACGCTGATTCACTGTATTTGTAATAAGTAGGAATGACTTCATCTGTGTGTGTAGGAAAAACAGCTGTGTGTGTATTGATACTTGCAGCTTGGAGTCCCGAGTCCCGCTCTCCCGGCACTGGTCAGGTAGAAAACCATCCTCTCTGTCCTCTGCCATTTGGATGCCCCGGGTGTTGTCCACCTCGTCAGTATGGACCCGGGAAAAACCCTTGTCCATCTTGTGGGTGTGCTTGGTTTGGAAATCTTTGGTCTGGTCTAGCTTGTGGGTAGGTTAGAAGTCCTCTCCCATGCCATTGGTTTATTTTATGTGGACAGTTAATAATAATAATAATAATAATAATAATAATAATAAATTCAATTTATAACGCACTTTTCATTAATGAAAATCTCAAAGTGCAGTTCCTTATCCAGTGATCGAGACCTCCATAAAGGAAGCAAGGACGAGGGCCAGAGGGGTCAGCTTGTTGTTGATACTGTTGGGTAGGCTGTTGGTGTGTCACCATTGGTGGGGGTGGTTGGACAGCAGCTGTGTTCAGTCATCTGTGTGGCTGCTGCTTGTAGCAGTGTGAGTTGTGCCTCTTCATCTTGTTTCTGCTTCCTCTTTTGCACAGAGCTCTGATCAGACGTGTGTTGGTCCCAGGCGTGGCGTGCATGTATGAGAAGTTCATTCAGGCGGACACCAGCTTTCCAGACGAAGTAGGTGTTCTGCACAGACTTGCGGATCGTTGGGAGGAGCCCACTCATCAGAGATTGGCAGAAAATAGTCTCAAAAGCTGTTGCCTGTGCCTCATTCCTCCATTCGT
>JBBPBX010024988.1:9333-22571 GCA_038048925.1 Garcialebias charrua | reverse complement strand
AGTGTGTTCTAAAGACAGTCAACAGTCTGTTGGAATAATCTTGTGGAGTTTCATCTGGCTTCTGGACTCTGTCTGAAATAACAGCAAAACTTTGGGTTTGTGGGTATGCTGCTATTATGCGTTCAATGAGGTTTTTCAAATTTGCAAGAACTAGTTTGTTGTCCTCGTGGTCGGGGTCGAAGTTGGTGAAGCGTTGTCCATCGTCTACCGTATTTTCCGGATTATAGGTTGCACCGGAATATAGGTCGCAGTGTCCAATTATTGCCCAAAAATTGGAAAAATCCATAAATAGGTTGCACCAGTGTATAGGTCGCACCTACGTCCCCGCCGACGTAACGCGTCATCTACCGCTGATGCATCGCGTGACCGCTGAGTCAACCCGGCAATATGGACCAAGTGTCTAGCTCTGCTGCTAATGTCTGCCAGAAGCTAACAGAAGCTAAACACGAGACGAGTCCGTCTCTGAAAACACGAATAAAAAAATCAAATTTTATGTCAAATGTTTTCTCCAGGACATAGTTAAAGGAGCTGTATGTTACTTTTCTAACAATATATTTTTAACATATTTCTTCACTCTGTCACTACCTCCTGACATACTGATTTTAGACAAGTAATCTCTGAAAAAAACTATTGTCCCCTTGCTTCTCTAAAAGCATTTCTAAAAAGCCACAGTGACCCGTCGTTAACCAGCCAATAAAAACAGAGTTTGTAACCAGCCAATAAAAACAGAGCTTGAATTTGAATTAGCCAATAAAAACAGAGCTTGAATTTGAATTTCAGCAGAGCAAGGAGCCATATATAGCTCTGAGGGGGAGGGACCAGAAACGTGTCTTTGTTCAAAATTTTCCTAAGTTCCAACGTGTTCTAGAAATTACATACTGAACCTTTAAGTACATTGGAGCCTTATTACTCTGTAAGCAGAAATAAATATACACCAAGTGGTTTTGAAGCTATTTATAACGTAAACAAGTACGGTACACAGATATAAAACGAAGGCTAACACGAGATCAGTCTGCCTCTGACACGAATAAAAAATCTAATTTCATCGCAAATGTTTCCTCCAGGACATAGTTACGTACATTAAAGCCTTATAATTACACTCTGTAAGCAGAAAAAATATACACCGATTGGTTTCGAAGCTATTTATAACATACCGTAAACAGAAATACAACCACAAGCTAACAGAAGCTATGCTAATAAAATATCTTTTATTTTATTTTAATCTCAAACATCTAATAAAGCTACTCACTTGTAAACATCCACACTGTGATTCTATTCCATTCTTTAAGTTTCAGAAAAATCCGCTGAGTGGTTCTTGACTTATCTTGCTAACAAACAGCAAACAAACAGAGCTAACAGAAGCTACATCCAGACCAGGAGGCCGACAGATTCAGTCCGAGCAGAGGAGCTTTTTTTGGACACATGAGCTGGAAACAGTCTTCTTCTTTTTCTTTGGTCGGTGTACTCCTCTGGAAGTGGTACTGCATTGCGCCCCTAGCCGCCGAAAGTGGTACTGCACCATTTTCTGCCAAACTGAAAAAGGCTCATAACTGAGTCAAAAATTGGTCTAAAAATATGGGAAAAAATCCATAAATAGGTCGCACTGGTGTATAGGTCACAGGCCTGGAAAAAAAAACATAAAAAGGTGCGTCCTATAGTCCGAAAAATACGGTACATCAAACAGTTGAGTCCCAATGGTGGCCACAAATACAATCCTGTACACTGAGGCCATAATCAGTTTGAGTTCAGCAAGCGTGAGTCGGACCACCTGTACCATATTTGCCACGGTGAGGGAAATGGCTCTTCCTCCTTGAGCAATGTCTGGCAGGTACTTGCTCGCCATCTCAATCAGGGCCGTCTTTGGCCAGGCCCTGTACACCAGCTGAGGCCCAGTAGGTTCCCCAACTTCTAGCATGGGGTTGGTGTGCACGTTGGTGGGGTAGTCTGTGTCCTCATCTTTTATTTAATTGATTTTCCTTTGTAGTTCATTGGCTTTAAAGAGCGACTAAACCCAAATTTATGTTTTTTTAGCTGATAAACTCCCTAGAATGTGTTTAAAAAGTTTCAGAGCACTATTTCTGTGTAAATTTTCATGTATTTGTGCGTATTAGTTAAAATCGGCAATATTTGGTCTAAAAACGTGTTCACGGTAGCCCTATGGGTTGAACAGAGGTTATTGCACGTTAATTTTACTATTAGCTCAAATGCTCTGTTGTGACATGTCTGCTCCGTTGTGACGTCACATCGTCTCCTGCCTTAATATAAAACTGGAGCCACTCCCCCGAGAAGGTCACTCCCCCTCCAGAGTTCAGGGGTTGGATTAGCGATTAGCAACATAGCATTAGCATTGATGAGTGAAGCTGTTCCAAGAATAGCTCTTCAAACTGATGTTCACCCACCCTTACACCATCAGGGTACAATCCGTTTGGAGGTGAGTACCATTTTACACCTTTCATTCCATAATTTATCTTTTGAGTATATGACGTGTTTCTTCATGTGCTGTGTTTGCGACCTGCAGCTTTGCTTCGGTGTGGCCCCACATAAGGTCGTGGCGTTTTCATCTGTTGCTGATCAACGTTAGTTTGTGTTGTAGTTGTGTTTAAATGCTCTGTTCCCCCCTGAGAATCTGTTCCCCCTGTGTCGGGATCCGACCGTGAGGCGCATCTGAGTTCTGAAACGAGTCCACACTATCGTGTCACAGTTATAGCTCATTTTAATCGACAGCTCCTGGTGATAAATAAATAAATATAAAACCTCCACTAAATAAATAAACCTGGTCTAGAGTGTGGGGTGTAGACTACTGTACAGGTTTTTTATTTATTTATCTCCGACAGAATCTAGTCTGACAAATACAAAGTATCAGCCACCAACACATCATATATAGCCTATTTATAATTTTTATTACTAATATAGAAGGCTGGAAGCAGCTGATAGAGGACAAGAAAACTTCCTGCAAAGATAAGTGTAGGCTTTGTGGTAGGCTAAATCTCATTCAAATTAAAAATATGACTGGAGAAAAATTATTTCTAGCTGCTATTTTTTGATAGTTAATGTCTGGGTTTTTGTTGTTGTTGTTTTTTCATTATTTGAGAGAAAGGGTGCGCGCTCCCGACACAGGGGGAACAGATTCTCACGGGGGAACAGAAATTCGCACAGCACCTGCGTTCTTTTGTTGCAAATAATGTTGTGGATCAAGGTATTTGTAAAATAATAATAATAATCTGTGCAGCAGTATTTATTTTGCACTGGGTCATCTGTTTGACAGGTCAACAAAGTGATAGAACAGTAATGTTTCTCAAGTATGTTTTTTTGTAAGGTGATTAAAAATGTGTTGTTGTTTTTTAGCTCCATATGAGGCGTTCCACATCCAGGGAATCTGAGCCGTGCAGCAGTCCCAAACACTCGAGACCACCTTCAGGATGCTCCACCCGCAGGATGGTCCACCTGCCATCCACAAACAAACACCAAGGTCTCAGCTGCACCCAACATTGTCGTGGATGGAGGTCTCAAGAGATGACGCAGCTCTGGCCGAGACTCTGCATCATCTTCCGCTGAATTTGAAATACATGTCACACATTTGGCACTTCGCATCTGGTTCTGTGAACTTCTTTTAGAATAGGATACCCTTTATGTAAATTACTATGTGCTTGTGTTAAATTATTATTTATGTTTTCTTCTAACCCTGTGTGGACTGGGCACCTGGGTGGTCTGTAACACAGGTGTACACACCCACCTGTTCACATCTGGCCATAACCTATGTCAGAAAGGGATTTTTTTATAAGTCATAAATTCAAGTACAGGAAACTTTTAAATTTTAACGTTTAAAAATTTATGCTTCCTATAACTTTTTTAATAATGTACAATTTGGATTACTCTAATTGATTATTGCACTTTGTTTCTTTTGTTTTACAATATTTAATATTTGCACACCTGAAACAATTATAATTTATATTAAATTTAAACATTACTTTGTAAAAATTGCTGATGTAAACATGTTTATTAAATGTTTGTTTAAATTATGCATGCATCTGAGAGAAATGCAATTTCAATCCTGTGTATGTTCTGTACATATTGCAGTTTGGACAATAAAGTTGACTTTTAAATTTGACTTTGATGTATGACTTGGAAATGTATTTATCAATACAGAGGTCTGTAAAGAAAGAAATTGATTACAAAAACTAGTTGTTTATGATTCATTTTATTAACAGTAAGTTAATTCAAAACAACAAAAGTTTCTGTGTCGTGTCACACGGGACACCACCTCCAGCTCGTCTGTATGGATGCAGTGGACAGAAGAGAAAGCAGTCCCAACCACCTTCAAGATGCTGCACCTGCCAGCCAGAAACAAACACCAGGGTCTCAGCTGTACCAACATTGTCGTGGATGCAGGTCTCAGGAGAAGCAGCAGCTCTGGCCGAGACTGCATCATCATGGGATCGTCTTACTCTGCGTGGCTGCTGCATGGGTGCTTGAGTCATCACAGTTCTCTGAAAAAAACATTTGAAAGGATACAGTATTGTTAAATTCATTGCAATTTGTTTGGTTTGCATTGAAAAAATATAATTTCTCATAAATCTTACCAGCTGTGCTCAGTTTTGATTAGCTGACACATAGCTTAAACATATACTGTATGCACGTCCTAACAAATATATCATACAAGCTTATAGAATGTTTCTAAACACGGATCTTTGGAAAACAAATAAAATATTTTACCACTGTTTAGTGCTCATTTATAGTCAATTCAAAAAACAACGTGTGTTCAGTTCTAGGTTGCATATTAAAATTAAGCCAAAACGTCAAAAAAACGAGGGTAGATGAAATCAATATTTTAAAATAAAATATATTATGAAACGTTACTTTTGTAATGTGCTAAGTAATAAGATGTGGTGAATTAAAGTCACTGCAGCTGGACTACAACTCCGTTGTGATCCAAACAAAGACAAAAACACAACCGTACACCTCATGCCATGCAGCTAAACACAGGTTTTTCATGTGTTCAGTGTTCAGAAGCATACGCTTAAGCTGTGTGTGATTAAATACACGCAACAACATTTTAGAACTGTTATTTTAGTACAAGTTTAGGCATTTACTTACTGAAGACGCGACTATCCGCCATTTTGAAATCTAAACTTGGGGAGGGGTGAGAGTTCACCACTAGAGGGGGCGTGAACACAGGACAACCCACAACCTCCTCCCCTGCTTGACTCTCTACACGCCCATTTTGAGAGAAATTTTGAAAATGGCCTCGGGGAGGAGTTACCGTCTCAACCTGGGTTTAGTCTCACTTTAAGAACGAGTCTCTCTTTTTCCCTCTCTTTTTCCCTCTGTGACCTGGTGCTATGTTTGGGGTGGAGTCAGGGACGGGGTCTTCAAGGATGACGAGTTCAGGGGAGTTTGTTTCCCCTTCAGCTTCGTCTGGATCAGATGATGGTGCGTACCCTTGGAAGTCGTCAAATTCCAGGGCCCAAACAGGTTTTGGTGGTGAGACCACATGGGCTTGTTTGCTGGCGATCGCTTTTTTCTTTGCAGTCACAGGAGGAGCGTATGGTAATGGAGCGGCAAGGCCAGCCAGAGAGGGGTACAGCAGAGGTGCCGTGGGAGACCTGGGGCCGTAGGACTCCGGTGCATGTGAAGAAAAAACAAAAGAGGGAGAGAACAACACATTTAATTTGTCCTTGAGTGATTTTTTCTGTCCTGTGCGTGAATTTGTCATTGTCTCGTTTCCTTTTGGAGCCATCCTGGTTTGCTTTCTGGTTTTCTGAATCATTTGGTAAATTTTAGACTCTGTTTGTTGGTTCGTTGTGTCAGAATTTTTGATTCATTTTTCCATACCTTAAAAGCTTCTTCGTGGTTGTGCATGGCTACAACCATGTCTTTGGGTATCTTTTTCATGTTCAACATTTTTTGTCTTTGTTTTAATAATTGTTCTTCTAATTTTTTTAATTTCCCCCAGGTCAAACGAGCCATTCTTGGGGAAATTAAATTTGTTGTGCCACTGTGAAACAAAGCTGAGGCATGAATCTCCATGTTTTCAATGCATCTGGTCCACCTCCGGACCACAAGGAATATAATCTGCTTGCTTGCTCTTCCCTGCACCCATTTTATTTAAATTTGTTAACTCTGGTGCACTCTTTTCTATTTAACCCCTCTGTCCTAAATTAGAACCTACCTCGATTTGTTTACACAAATCTACCTCGGTTTTATTTCTTAAAACCTACTTTATTGTACATAACATTTTGATTGTTTTTACCTTAAGTAGTTGATTTTGTTGTCTCAGTCTGTCTGGTTTGGATTCTGTCGTGGTCAATTCCTTCCTGTGGAAAACCAGAACGTCGTCCCGCTCTGTAAAGTCCTACTGAGGTTTGGAGGAAGGGTCCAACGATCCCCGGTGATCAGCCACGTCCTGGGTCCACTGAATGGACGGACCAACAAAGAATCTTGTTCGTGACGCCAAATTGTGGAGTTTATCAAAGCTGTCTTTAATAAACTTGTAGACTGAGAACTTTTTTAAGACACGAGCAAAGTTTATTTTCTTCTGCAGAAGAGAGAACAACACAAGAGATGAGGTACAACTCGTGTTGGTTTGGTGAGTTCTAAAGCTTGAACAATGAGATTTGCATTTATACACACCTTAGAACGCAACAGACTTTGTTTTGCACACATTTGACAACAACAACATTTGCAAACTATGAGTCATATGCCTTAAGGGCTTAGTAGGGTCATGACACAATGGTACCTGTCCAGATTCCAAGACCTTCCCAGGCCAGAGTAAAAACAAAAAACCCTCCAGTGAGATTTTGGTTTACCCAGAAAAATAGCAAATAAGTGAGCCTTTGACAGAACTGCAGTAACATAGTAAATTAAATAAATGAATAATAGTGACAATAAAGATGGTAAAGAAAATAACATGGCATTACTGTTTTTATTCCACAAGGGAAAAGCCACATGAAGAAGAATCAGCCTAACATCCATGTTTTTGGTCTGTGAGAGGAAGCTGGAGTACCCCGGGAAAACCCATGCATGCACGGAGAAAACATGCAAACTCCACCCAGAAAGGCCCCAGACCATGATTTGAACCAGCAACCTTCTCATTGAGAGGCATCAGCTCTACCAGTTGCGTCACCGGGCTGCCCGCAGTTATATCCAGCATTAACAAAAATATAAAGTGTAAAACAAAACCGTAAATAAGGATCTTAAATATACACCAAAAAACATGCTAAACGAATGCCAAATGGTACGCTAAAATATCTGATATGTGCTAATCACTAACAGTGCAAAACAATACACCTAACAGCAGCTCTCCAGGTGTTCCATCTCCTGCCTTTGGCTGGACTCATCGTTGTTTATGATGCATCCCACTACCTCTGTATCATCCGCAAACTTTACAATATGACAGCCTGGATGGGTAGGTGCACAGTCAAACGGGAGCAGAGTGAACAGTAGAGGGCTCAGCACACAGCCCTGAGGGGAGACTGTGCTAATGTTTATGGTGGAGAAGGAGAAGTTGTGGATCCTCACAGACTGCAGTCTGTTATATATATATATATATATATATATANTATATATATAAACACGGGGGTTACATGTGCATTTTGGTGTTATAGCACCCCTTGGACAAAAATCCAATTGTCGCCACTGGACATCAGTCTTGTGAGGACTCGGGTGACGGGTCTTTAACCCTGTGTCTGTAACTGACCAGTTCTTAACTTCCTGGATCTTAACCTGACCCATGAACGAACCTGACCTTTTAACTCCAATAACAATAACATTTTCAATTGGGATTTACTGTGCAATGTGATGAGAAACATATGCCTTTTGTGTACTTGATGCTTGGAAGTTTGAACACTCAAGTTTATAGCTCATTGCACTGGCAACTAATTGGCAATTCAAACTAGTAAAAACTACAGTAAAATTGGCAATTTTTTCTGTTGCAGTTTCTTTCAATTCTGGATATTTGCAAACCACCAACCATTACCCATCAAGCCTAACAGTCAGTCTACAATTTTTGAAAACAATTGCCTACCTGCCTGTGAAACCAATATGTGTGGCTAGCAAAACCTTTCTAGACAGTATGTAGCCCACGTTTGCCATCATTTTACATACCTCTGCCTTCCTTGTACCATTTTGGTAGCAACTCCCACATTTACGGTATATTGTATTCTACTTAAGCACACTTTTATTTCAAGAAGGGTTCAAAATGCCAGCAACAACTCTGCAACCATAGTGAGAAAGTTTGTCACACCAATTCTTTGAACATGTTTTAAACTGAAGGGTTGACTTGCAGGCAACTGTAACATTTTAGAAACTGAATCACCCCACCCCCACCCCCAAGAAAAAGATTATAAAAATAAATAAATAAATAAATAAATAAATAAAGCAGATATTAATAAAGCCGAACAAAGAAAATGAATGAAAGGAGATTTGTTGAACTGCTGAGTTGGGAAGCCTTGGGACCAGATTGTCAGTATTTTTGAGATTGTACTAAAATATGTCACATAAAGTAGTTGGTCATTGTAAAGTGCCAAAAGTGCATTTTGACACTTGCACAGGAGCTCTTCTCGTGGCTTCAATCCTGATTACCCAGGTCTAATCACACCAGTGATAAATAATATTTCAAATCTTGTCCAAATCTGCATAAAATATTAAATTTAATGTGAAATTACTTCATTTAGTCCTATTCAGACAATATTTTGTTTGCTTGGGAGCTGTAATACAGTGTTTTGTGATCAGAAGCTAGGAATACATTATCATCATATACCGTATTTTCCTGCATATAAGTTACTTTGGAGTATAAGTCGCATCAGTCAAGAAAAACATCATGAAAAGTGAAAAAACATATACCGGTAAGTCACTTCTGCATATAAGTTGCATTTATTATGCATTTCTTTAATCGTCAAAACAGCTTCATTTCACCTGGTTAGCACAGTGCAGGAGCCACTAGCGCCCCAGCATTCCTCCGTCTGTACCAGCTGAGTGAAGCAAACACACATGGGAGAACTCACTGTTGCAGTTCTTCGAAATTTAACAAGATTAACACTTAAAAACAATTACATATGTTTTTCAAAATTGTAGCAAAGGTGTGTCTCAGTTTAACTTTTCCTTAATAAATGCACTTTAATAGTCAAAACAGCTTTATTTCACCTGGGCTGTGTGATGCCATCCATTTATCCATCTATCCATCCATCCATCCATCTCGGCCGGCGCCGTTAGCTCTCCAGCGTTACTCCGCCTGCACCAGCTGAGTGAAGCGAATGGGCATGGGAGGACTCGCTGTTGCACTTCTTCAAAAATCAAAGCGTCAGTCAAAAATTGCGTTATGGATATGGTGAAAAAACATATAAGTCACTTCGGCATATAACCTGCAGGACTGACAAATCTGTGCAAAAAACTGTGATTTATATGCCAGAAAACACGGTAATCTCCAGTTTTTGTTTCTGAATTATCATGTCAACTTGTGGCCTGTCTTTTTAAGTGAAAAGTTAGGAGTTTGTCTGACTGGTGTTTCAAAGTGCACATGTTTTGTCACACGGTTATGCCTTTGATGTTTCTCTCTGTTGCTGATGACACACGCACACACAAAAAGAAAAACTAAACTTGAACCTGCATCTGGGTTTTCTCAAGCTGTCTGCTACATTAAAAATGCTAATATAAGACTAAACTGATTAATAATTAAACAATTACGGTCATGAATCAATAACTTCTGCACATATTTTTCATTAGTAAATTGCACAGAGTAAACAAAGAAGCAGTATTACCAATTCAAATGTGCATGAATGAGGGAGGGGGGGGATTCTAATCGTCCTAACTTTGATGAAAAATAAACATTCGAGACAGTCACTCAAACACGAAGGCCTGGGCGACAATTTTCCAAAGTAGATCATGTTGTTGCTTTTGATACAGTTAGTTGGTTGATTATTCAAGTAAACACGGTTGGAACATTTTTAATGAACTAGTCCAATATGAGAAATTCATGATAAATCTGGTGCGCCTTGTCAATGTACAGAACATTTGGACAGATTTGATGCCCATCTGAGCCTCTTTAAAGTTGAACTGATTTCCGTGGCAATCTGTCTCTAGTTTGAGGAACTCAGTGAAAGCGGTACAAAAGAGGGACTTCCACAGGGAGCGCAGGCACAACTGTTAACGTGCTTCTGATTAGAGCAGCGACTGCTCGATTGGCTTTGTTGGATCCGTTAAAAAGCTGCTTTCACTGTGTATGTAAAATATATACGTATTTCCCTGCAGATGACGCAAGACCATTGTAGTGCTGCTGTTTTATTTTTCTTTATCCGTTAAAGTCAAAGTGACACGTTCATGGATCATTCTTGTCTGAGGCTCATCATGCACACCCAACTTACCCCTCTCCAAATGCCAGCGTGGTAATAGCCGAGGCCATGGCAGTAAGTGTAAAGCCTGAGAAACAAGGATAAGAGCATAAACAAATCTGTGATAAGAAATATGACATGGCTATCAGCATGCAGAATAAGCCAGGCACTGCGAGCACAGGCACCCAGATTAATGATAAATTACGAGGACCTGGGCTTGTTTATAGCACTCATTTTCCCTGCTGCACCTGCTCATATTCTCTTGGCCTAGAGCAGCCCCCGTCTCTCTTTTTTCTATTTTCTCTCTCCATCTCTCATACTCCTTCATCTGTCTTCTTTTCTCCCCCTCTCCCTCTCCCCCACATACACACCTCCCTCTCTTTTTTTGTCTCTGAGTAGGTGCTTATTTAAAATGATCCTGCTTTTCTAAAGCGCTCCACCAAAACCGGTGGGACACCCCATGAAAACGTGATCTGCGGGAGTTTAACCGATGTCTTCAAGGAGAGGGGAGGGCAGGGAGCAACGGTGTAAGTTGGGTAAGAGAAGGGGTTAGTAAAAGAGCAAAAAGGGAAAGAAGGGAGCAAAAGGGGTTTACTGTAAGTGAGAAACATAAGAGCAGGGAAGGAAGGAATTAAAATCTGAGTAAAAGGTGAGCAGAGAGAAAACTCTCAGTAGCGAGTGAGAGAGAGGACGATAAAGCCAAAATGAGACGAGCACAATGGGCACGCTCAGCGGCCTTTTGGTAGCAGCTTTTGTAATAATACACCACCCGGCATCAACACAATGCTTAATTTTAATATTAATTACAAATATCTCTCCACACAACAAGGAAATAATTTGACAATCACTTTGGCTTCGAGAACTGTATTAAATGCAAAGCGGGGCTAGGGGCGAGAGTAGTCAATATGGAGAACTAAAGTCTACCCCTCCCTTCGCCACCCCTCACCACCACCTCCGCCTCATTACATGAAGTGCAAATGTTAATTCTAGTGGGTTTATTAGTTAGAATCAAGGAGGAAGCACGAGGAGAGGTTCTCTTTATTTTGTTGTTCGTCATGAGCGCTGCTCTGTTGCTACCTGGGAACGCTGCTCCTTTTCTTTCTCTTCTTGGGCTGGGGTTAGGTTTGTTTTTGAGATAAACTAATAAAGGGACAGTGGATTGGCGGCTGGGGGAGGGGAGCGCTGTAAGTGGCTATTGTATGATTTATAATTATATATTTATAATGACGACCCCCCCCCTGTACTCGCCTCAGTGTACAAAGAACATTTCCAGCAGAGAGTGCTATGAGGGCAAAGTGTTTGCATACCAAATTATAAGAATATACTGACAGTGTTAGGTTGTTAATAAGCCCTAATCACTTCCCCTAATTTAATCCGGTTGCTATGGTAAACAAATGACACTTGAGGCTGATGGCAGTCGGAGGCAAGAGGGAGAGAAACTAGCTGATGAAAGAAAACCATCCACACACACACACACACACACACACACACACACACAGTGCTCTGACAAGACACCTGCTGTCCTCTGTGCACCAGACGAGTTCCAAGTGTTTTTTGTGTGTGTGTGTGTGTGTTTTATTTTTTGCGTTCTGCTTGCAACGCATGAAGAAGGCAGCGAGCGTACTTGTGCGAGTTTGTTGCGTGTGTGTTGGTCAGGGACAGCTGCCTGTGCACTCAGCAATGCTGCTCTCATCAGAAAGCAGAAAATTGAGCGGGAATTGGGCTAATTGTACGGAATGACTGATGCGAGCAGAGACTACGGTACATTAAAAACACAAATACCCTCTCATTTACACACACACACACACACACACACATGTGCATGTACATACATCGCACACACACATGCACAGACTTCTTGCCTGATGCTCGCAGTCCATTCTTGTAAATCTGAGCATCAGTTTTCAGATGAAAAGTAGCGGAGTGGTTCTTTAGTCTGCCTCGGGTTTTGTTGTCTTTTTTCAAGTTGTGACACATCACTGCACACGAACACGAAATAAAATATTCTTAAAGGAATTATAAGCAGATATTTACAGTGCATACACAAATGTATATCGTCATATATTAGGGGTCTGATGGTACATGTATTTGAGCTAAATCATATGGTGTTTGCAATCAAATGAAACAATACATCAGGTGTGGTGATTATCACATTCAAATGTAAAAAAGGCTGTTTATTTGCATCAAAACAAACAAAGCACTTTTATACTATTTCCATATTTGTCTATACTGTATATAATATGTGTGTGTGTAATTTTATGGAAGCAGATGGTTGCTGTAAATTTAAGGAAATGTTTATTCCTTGAAAGAACACATTTTTTTCTCTAAATAATACTTATATACATGTTTACAACAATACAGCACATATTCAAGGAAATAATATTTACAGAAAATATTTGTTTTGACTAGAAATTAAATGAAGATTGAAGAAAAATGTGCAGTTTCAAAAAAAGATGAAATAATAAATGAAACATTGTGCAGCCTGTTTTTCTGTCTGCTTCTCTTCAAAAAATAGGTGCAATGAAAAGCAAATCAAAATATGGAATGAAACAAAACAAAAATGATTTTAGCCTTTCAAAATGTTAAAGTTTTCCACGTTTATCAGCTTTAAATATGTAGAAATGTGAGCTTTTGAACAAAAAAATATTTTGGACATATTTATTTACCAACAAAAACACAACAAATAATATATGCAGATGAGTCAATTTAATCTTGATTATTTTTTTAAATCACAAAATAAGATATAGCTGATAATAAGCAAGTAATTCATATTTATTTTTAAGTTTGATGCTACAGTGGAGAAAAGCTACAGTCAGTAAAAAATTTTTTTTTACATATACCATATTATATTGTCAAAAACATACACATATTAATGAGACAAACACAGAGCAGATTATTAATTTTTATGTTTGT
>JBBPBX010024987.1:0-39236 GCA_038048925.1 Garcialebias charrua | reverse complement strand
CAACCTGCATGTGAACCATGGCTATAGCGGTTAGGGTTGTTCTCGTCTCTGAGAGTCCCTGCAATACTACAGCACATTCTTTGAGGGGTATTTCCCTGTCAACACCGTTAGCGGCTATCCGTAGCTCCTCCAACAGTGTGGGTGACATAATGGTTATGTCGGCCCCACCATCCAGGAGGGCCTCTTCTGTGAGGACCCCTTCTAATGTGATTGACAGGTAAGCTTTCTTAGCGGGCCCCTTCCTGATAATATTACATAGGAACCTATCAGGTTTTTTCCGACATTTGTTACGTCTTCCATTGTCTGTGTGATTTTCATTCACCTGTACTGGTAGTGCAGTCACACATGGGTCTGAGTGTTTGGTCTGCGACGAGTCATTGACTTTGGTGAATGAGCTTTCCCCCCCTTTTTCTGATGAGGGGCTCTCGGACTCTGTAACAATGATGTCATGGTTACAGTCAACGTCTTGTTGACTGTCTGTACCCTGATTGTCAGCATCCTGACCATCAGTATCTTGGTGACTGTCAGCAATTGTGGCATTGTTGTTATTTGTGTGCTCTGAGTTACTATCAATGATAGTGCTACACATTACTCCAGGTTTGTTTTCCTTGTTTGTTTTTTTCAAACTTTCTAACAACCGACGTATGTTCTCCATCTCTTCTGAGGACAGAGGTTTAGGGCCTTTTTTCTGGAACTTCTGTGGGTTTTTCCTCGCCTCAGACTGTTCAGTCTGAGGTGCAGGAGCTGGCGCATTGCTCGGGGGTCCCCTCTGATAGATAGATAGATAGATAGATAGATAGATAGATAGATAGATAGATAGATAGATAGATAGATAGATAGATAGATAGATAGATAGATAGATAGATAGATAGATAGATAGATAGATAGATAGATAGATAGATAGATAGATAGATAGATAGATAGATAGATAGATAGATAGATAGATAGATAGATAGATAGATAGATAGATAGATAGATAGATAGATAGATAGATAGATAGATAGATAGATAGATAGATAGATAGATAGATAGATAGATAGATAGATAGATAGATAGATAGATAGATAGATAGATAGATAGATAGATAGATAGATAGATAGATAGATAGATAGATAGATAGATAGATAGATAGATAGATAGATAGATAGATAGATAGATAGATAGATAGATAGATAGATAGATAGATAGATAGATAGATAGATAGATAGATAGATATAGATTTATTTGTCCCCGTAGGGAAATTAATTTGCAACATTTGTCAGCAGGCATTGACATAAAGGACATACTTATACATACATACATGACATCATCATCCATCATTACAGCAAATATGTTTCTGGGACCACCCTCTTTCATATGAGTCTCCTTGGGACCCATTTCTTTTTCTTTTGGAATGCCCCCCTTTTTTGATGATGGGGTTCATCCTCTTGATGCGGCCTGCACCAATTCGGGTCTCTGGACCCCTTTTGGTCTTTGTTCCAGCGGACACCTTCATTTTGCGGTTTGTTAGGTTGGAAATTTTGTTTTTTCTCGCCTTCCTTAAAAGAGTGAGCTGGCGCTCTTGCTCCTTCAAGTTCTAGCATTTGGTATCTGACCTTTTCACCTGGATACACTTCTACGGGTTTCTTGTGTCGCTTGTATGTTTCAAAAACACGTATAGCGCACTCCTTTAATTCACGCATGGTTTTTTCTCTGTAGTCGGCCATGAGGTTGGCCGTTGAACCAATCTCTGAATATAGATTGTTCATAAAAAGAAACTTAAAATCACGCTCATCCTCCATACCTGGCTCATTCCTATCACCAAAAAAGGCTTCGAAAAGTCTGTCATAATATGGGATCGGATGTTCATTCTGCCCCTGAGTGATTTTCAATGCGGCTTGGTAGCCAACGTCTCCCATGCGAGGAGCATATTCTTGCAGTAGAGTTTCGCAGAAAAGTTTGTAATCCTTCAAAATGGCGACTGGTTGACGCGCAATGAAGTGCTGCACCTTTCTGCTTGAGGTGAGTTTGATTAAACCGACTTTATCGTTGACCGTAGCGTTCGGATAGCATGCCAATTTAAACTCAATGGCCCTCATTCACGAACCGTTCGTACGCACAGATTTGTTCTTAAACTGTGCGTACGAGTGATTTAGGATCATTTGCGGCATTCAACAATGTTTTCGTATCCTACGATTTTTTTCAGATACGAACAAAATTTACGAGTGGTCCGGACCTGTCGTATATTTTAGGAGCGTCAGTCTGCTGTCATCCAGACGGAATTTCTCCACTAATAACTTCATATTTCGTTATTTAGAAAATATTTAGAGTTTAAAAAAGTCACGCACCACAATTGGTCTTGACAATAGGTTCTGTTTGAAGTCGAATTATATTTTTAAATGTAATAATGACTAACGGATTAAAGTATTTAAATTAAAATCAATTTGTTATCAATGCCGTTTTCTAACACTACAATATTAATATGAAGATCTCAAACTAAAACCAACTTAAATTATGAATTAATTTAAGTTTAATTTGTCTCGGTAACGCAGACTTTAGGTTGACCTCCTCCTGCTGCAGTCATAGCTGTCAAAATAGCTCAATCAGTAAAGTGTTGCGTCGCAGTGCTGAACTTTATGGGTTCGAGTCCCACATGGGACAATCTTTTTTTCTTCTTTTAATTCATTCCAGATTTAAAAAACACAAGAAAACTATTTACAATACAACAAGAAATGAAGCATAAAGTCTTTTTAATCTGGAATGAATAAATAATCTAAAGAAGGAAGGAAAAAAAATAGGCATACCTTGTGGGAATCGAACCCACGAAATCTCGATAACAGTGCAATGTTTTAACCAGTTAGCCACCAGTACACGTGTATATTTAAGGTCCACATTTATTATAAACAAACATTCTTTGGCATTAGTTGGTCATTTACTCCCATGAGTGACGCTGCTAATAAGGACAGATTTACTTTTCTCGATCAAGGAGAGCAGAACTTCAATCTCCGCACCGGTAGAGTTCTTCTTTTTTACTTTTCGCTGTCATTTTATGCACGAACACGTTTTGCCTCCGAGGCAGGAAACGTAGCCTTATATGGTGTTTTGAGGGGTGGGAATTATGTAAATGACCTCTCCGCGTGCACGCGCAGGTGGTTGGAACAGGTGGGATTCATCATATTTACGCTCCCATTTACACACTTTTCCTGAGGATAGAAGACTTTGTTGAATCTGACGTGGCATGTTCGTACGAACGCTTCGTACGAACAAAAGTAGGAGAAATTTAGGATAAAAATATGAACATTTTCGTGAATGAGGGCCAATGTCTTTCAGATAGGTATCGGTTTCAGTTGAACCATATTGCCCTGGCTCAAAACGTTGAACGAACTGGGAAATTTTATGGAGTCGTTCTATTGGGACAGCGAATTGAGAGCCATTGATAGTGATATACCCACCCATCTGCGCACCAGGTACACCTGTTGACATGGGGTACGTAGGTACCTGCCATTGGGTTATCCCAGCAAATGTCTGTTGAGGTGGGGGTGGTGGCGGAGGGAGTAGTGCATCGGGCATGGGCGGGGGCGGTGGAGGAGGGAGTGGGTCATCAGGTATGGGAGGGGGCGGCGGAGGTGGTGGATTCTCAAGGTGTTTACTCATGAGATCCAAACATTTTCTCTCTTCTTCAAAGAGTTTGTTCATTGCTGATGCACGCTCTATTCTACAACTGTTCAGTTGGACTCTTAACCCATCATTTTCACGTTGTAACATCATGTGCTGTTCTTGTGATTTTCTATAATCATCTTGCAGCCTTGTGTACCGTAGTGATAATGATTCCAGGGTGTCCGTGCATTTGTCCAGCGCGTCTCGAGCCTCCCCACAATCCGCCTGAAGCGACTTGTACTGATGGTAATACTTATCCTTCTCCACCACACATTTTTCCAAATCATCTTGTGATTGTTCAAAATCCCTTTTTAACACTGTGCATTCTTCGTAGAGACTACGCGATTGTTCAGCGCTGTCAATACTCGACTGTGTTAAACTCCTTACCTCCTGCTGTAAAGTGGCAATCTCCATTTGTGCTGTTAAACATGATTTAGAGACAGCCTGGCGTGCAACAGTTTCAAAGTCTAGCTTGGCCTTTAACAGAAGGCTTAATTTAGCCAAACGTTTATCTCTGTCTGCTTTCTTTTCAGCCGTTGTGGTTCCAGCTGTTACAATTTTTAATGCTCTGTCCACATCTGTCTCCTCCATCAACTGTGTCTCTTCATGGTAATTTGTGATGGACCCTGTGAGCGAATATAAGGCACGTTCGATCCAATCTGCTTTGGTCGGGTCGTAGCCTTCAGTTGGCACAGGTTGCCCCGTATCAGTGGTGTCAGGGGTCTCACCCTCTGTGCCTGCCATCTTTTATCTGGATTCTCTGTGAAAATCAAAATAAAAGATGCTCTGTATTCGTTACTCTAAACTTTTCACTATTTGAAATAAACAGGAAAGTTTAAATGTGCACAGGATAACTGTGGAAGATTATGTGTCAGAGAGAAGGAAGAGAAAGAAAAAAGTTGCAGTTATCTGGAGTGAAAACTGTACTTTTGTTTGTTATTTTAAATTCTTTTGTATTTAAAATAAGCAAAAATGTTTGTCTGTACCTCTGTTATTCTAAAAAAAATTTATTTAAAATAAACAGGAGTTATTGTTTGTGTACAGAACAATTTTAGAGCTGGTAATTCACCATAAAAATGCTGACTTTTTATGATGTTTTTGAGAAAACTCATCTGTTAACGTCTTTTAACCAACAGGGGGCAGCTTCAAGTCTTAATGTTATCACGAGGCGACTGATTTTTCTATTCAGTATTTAAACTAAAAACAACCTTTTAGAGTTAGTTTCTAGTGTGTCCGTGATAAACGCTCGAACCACGTTCTTGTCAGAGACAAATCTATGTTGTTAGACAGTTTAGATGGCTTCAAATGAGTTTTTAAACTCTCAGTGAAATCTCCGTTTGTCCTGTGAGTGTGAACTGCTGTCACCCAAAGTGCACCTGGAAATGACGACAAAAATAGGCGGGTCGACGCAGTGCGTCACTAGCTCCCGTTGAGCGAGGCGGAGCTCGTTACACAGATACGTGACGTCAACCAATCAATCACAGCGCTTGTAGTACTATTCGCAATCATTCATGGTGAATGTAGTTTTCTTACCTTCGACCAATGCAGTGCCGGAAATGACGACAGAGTGGGCTGGTCGCAACGGCGTGCGTTCCCACTTCAGCGAATCAGCGCTCGCTACGAGAGTGATTGACAGCTCATAGCCCTCATTTTATCCAATCACAGCTCATAAACAAACGTGTAGGACACGTAGCCTTTAACGTTACCTTAGCACAATAAAACGCAACTTTATAGACTCTTTTCACAACTCAAACGCTTCAAATTAACTCTCCAAAATTCTGAAACATGGCAATCACATTTAAAACAGGCACAACTTAGCTACGCTCAGTAACCAGCACGTCAACTGTAACACGACACGGACTCCCTCGGAGCCGCGTTCATGTCGGTTCCGGTCCACTTTAAAGGAGCAGAATTCGGGTTTCACAAAACCACTATCCGAGACGCTCTAACAGTAATATGCTTCTTTGACCTGCTCTAACATGTAAAATACCAGCACAGCAATCTTGTTGATGTTAATAATAGCTTTTCAGGCACTTTGACTCGGCGGTCAACAAAGCTTTGTACAGGAGTCTGTGCGTGAACTGGACCGAACAGAACCGGAACCCCCCCACAGACCACGGGCTGACAAAACTTCACCTAAAAGCTTCCAACAGCGTGTTAAGGAGTTGAACAATAACAATCTCTCAGCTTCAAATGATAAAAACATGCAGAATCTGCCTGTCTTGAACACCTCAGCCAAAAATTATCACCTTCAGAGTCCAAAAATTGGAATAATCATGCCAACATGACGTTTCAAGTTCATGATAGATCACAGATTTATGAATAAACGTTCAGAAACTCGTACGTACCACCAGATGAAGGGAACATGAGGGAGCCACCATATTGTGTCTTTAAACACATACGGTGCCACCCAGATGTAAAGGATTTTAGCAGGGGTCAGTATTAAGCTGACCTCTTTATCCTTAATTAATTTACTTATTCAGATTGAATAGTAATTTCACGGATTCTTTTCTTTTTCAGTTTACCCAATATTTCTGTGATCTTTATGATGGATAAATAAATAAAGCCATTAAGTGACAGAGACGTTAACTTAGTTTGGTATGTCAAAGACACTACCATTTATTTAAAATAAATCAACTAAATTAACACCATTACACTTGATTGACATGATTTCACTTTCTTGCAATCTAATACGTCAGCACATTTAAATTGTAACACAACAGACATAAATACAGGATGTTAACATATTTAGTCTGAGGCTCTATGACTTAAATATAGTTACCAGATAGATTGAGAGGGATGAGGAAATAGGAGGAGAGATGGTTTAAAGGAAATTGTCTTGAGCATGTTACCAGAAGTGACACTTCCCATCAGATTTCTGCTGAAATCCAGGTACGTTTGTAAACAGCTCTTTACCTTTGACGACGAGTCTGATAAAGAGATGACACCAGCCTTTCAGGCGTACAGAATCGTTGCAGGTCCAGCACGTCCGAGCCGGTTCTGGTTTACGTTTCAACGTCTCCTGGGATCCGCGTCGATCATCAGAAAATATGTCAGCTACTGGTTGACTTCAAGATAACTTATTCCATAAAGGAATTTAATTCAAAGTTCTGAGCTTGTACGCTCGGTTCAAGTGGACTCATAACAAACATGTTATCAGCCTTTAACTGGATGACGTGTCCTTAGCGTGTGACTAAACGTCCATCCAGCTCTTTGGGAAAATTCACATCTCTTGAAGTTCCCAGCAGACTCCCTGGAACTCGTCCATTAAAACTCTGGAGAGAAAGTTTACATCTCTTGAAGTTCCCAGCAGACTCCCTCGTTCCAGTAAAAACTTAGAACTTAATAGAAGATCTGAGAGGAGCGAGACTTGTCTCTTTTTCATTGGTCCGAAAAAGAACCAGTCGAGCAGTTTACTTGTTATCACGATTCAAGGTGAAATCCAGAGCAGAGGGAAATTGTTTAGGAAAAGGTATCTGAGTGAAAAGACTTTCAGACGCTAGATGAGAGTTTTAGCTGAAACTCAACAAAAACAATTTCTGTGTAAGTCAGTTTGACCCTTTATCTGAACTTTGACACCCTTATATGATCAAGTAACACAGTAATACTCCATCCATCCATCCATCCATCCATCTTCTTCCGCTTATCCGGGGTCGGGTCGCGGGGGTAGCAGCCTAAGTAGGGAGGCCCAGACTTCCCTCTCCCCAGCCACTTGGAGCAGCTCCTCCGGGGGAATCCCAAGGCGTTCCCAGGCCAGCCGAGAAACATAGTCCCTCCAGCGCGTCCTGGGTCTTCCTCTGGGTCTCCTCCCGGTGGGACATGCCCGGAACACCTCACCAGGGAGGCGTCCAGGAGGCATCCTAACCAGATGCCCGAGCCACCTCAACTGGCTCCTCTCGATGTGGAGAAGCAGCGGCTCTACTCCGAGTCCCTCCCGGATGACTGAGCTTCTCACCCTATCTCTAAGGGAGAGTCCAGCCACCCTGCGGAGAAAACTCATTTCAGCCGCTTGTATCCGAGATCTTGTTCTTTCGGTCATAACCCAAAGCTCATGACCATAGATGAGGGTGGGAACGTAGATCGATCGGTAAATTGAGAGCTTTGCCTTTTGACTCAGCTCTCTCTTCACCACGACAGACCGGTACAGCGCCCGCTTCACTGCGGACGCTGCACCTATCCGCCTATCGATCTCACGCTCCAGTTTTCCCTCATTCGTGAACAAGATCCCGAGATACTTAAACTCCTCCACTTGGGGCAGGACCTCCTCCCCGACCCGGAGAGGGCATGCTACCCTTTTCCGGCTCAAGACCATGGCCTCGGATTTGGAGGAACTGATCCTCATCCCGGCCGCATCACACTCGGCTGCAAACCGCTCCAGTGAAAGTTGTAAATCACGAACTGATGAAGCCAGTAGGACCACATCATCTGCAAAAAACAGAGAAGCGATTCTAAGGTCACCAAAACGGATCCTCTCAACACCTTGGCTGCGCCTAGAAATTCTGTCCATAAAAGTTATGAACAGAATCGGTGACAAAGGGCAACCTTGGCGGAGTCCAACTCTCACCGGAAACGAGCCTGACTTACTGCCGGCAATGCGGACCAAGCTCTGACACCGGTCGTACACGGAGTACCCCCCACAGAACCCCCCGAGGGACGCGGTCGAATGCCTTCTCCAAGTCCACAAAGCACATGTAAACTGGTTGGGCAAACTCCCACGCACCCTCCAGGACCCTGTTGAGGGTGTAGAGCTGGTCCAGTGTTCCACGACCAGGACGAAAACCACACTGCTCCTCCTGAATCCGAGGTTCGACTATCCGACGGACCCTCCTCTCCAGAACCCCTGAATAGACCTTACCAGGGAGGCTTAAGAGTGTGATCCCCCTATAGTTGGAACACACCCTACGGTCCCCCTTTTTGAATAGGGGAACCACCACCCCAGTCTGCCAATCCAAGGGAACTGCCCCCGATGTCCACGCGATATTGCAGAGTCGCGTAAGCCAACACAACCCTACAACATCCAGAGCCCTAAGGAACTCCGGGCGAATCTCATCCACCCCCGGAGCCTTGCCACCGCGGAGCTTTTTAACCACCTCGGCGACCTCAGCACCAGAGATCGGAGAACCCGACCCAAAGTCCCCAGGCTCCGCTTCCTCAGTGGAAGACGTGCCAGTAGGATTGAGGAGGTCTTCGAAGTATTCCGCCCACCGACTCACAACATCCCGAGTTGAGGTCAGCAGCACGCCACCCCCACCATAAATGGTGTTGGTCGCGTACCTCTTTCCCCCCCTGAGACGCCGGATGGTGGACCAGAATCGCCTCGAAGCCGTACGGAAGTCATTCTCCATGGCCTCTCCGAACTCCTCCCACGCCCGAGTTTTTGCCTCAGCAACCACCCGAGCCGCATGCCGCTTGGACTGCCGGTACCTATCAGCTGCTTCCGGGGTCCCACAAGCCAAAAAGGCCCAATAGGACTCCTTCTTCAGCCTGACAGCATCCCTCACTGCCGGTGTCCACCACCGGGTTCGAGGGTTGCCACCACGACAGGCACCAACAACCTTGCGGCCACAGCTCCGATAAGCTGCCTCGACAATAGAGGCGCGGAACACGGCCCACTCGGACTCCATGTCCCCCGCCTCCCTCGGAACGTGTTCAAAGCTCTCCCGGAGGTGGGAGTTAAAGCTCCGTCTTACGGGAGACTCTGCCAGACGTTCCCAGCAGACCCTCACAATACGTTTGGGTCTGCCAGGTCTGACCGGCATCCTCCCCCACCATCGGAGCCAACTCACCACCAGGTAGTGGTCAGTTGACAGCTCCGCCCCTCTCTTCACCCGAGTGTCCAAGACATGCGGCCGCAGATCAGATGAGACGACAACAAAGTCGATCATCGAACTGCGACCTAGGGTGTCCTGGTGCCAAGAGCACATATGGACACCCTTATGCTTAAACATGGTGTTCGTTATGGACAATCCATGACGAGCACAGAAGTCCAATAACAGAACACCACTCTGGTTCAGATCAGGGGGGCCGTTCCTCCCAACCACACCCCTCCAGGTCTCACTGTCATTGCCCACGTGAGCGTTGAAGTCCCCCAGTAGAACAAGGGAGTCCCCAGGAGGCGCACTCTCCAATACCCCCTCCAAGGACTCCAAAAAGGGTGGGTAGTCTGAGCTGCCGTTTGGTGCATAGGCACAAACAACAGTCAGAGCCCGTCCCCCCACACGTAGGCGAAGGGAGGCTACCCTCTCGTTCACCGGGGTGAACCCCAACGTACAGGCACCAAGATGGGGGGCAACCAGTATGCCCACTCCTGCTCGGCGCCTCTCACCAGGGGCAACTCCAGAGTGGAAGAGTGTCCAACCCCTCTCAAGGAAACTGGTTCCAGAGCCAGAGCCATGCGTTGAGGTGAGTCCGACTATTTCTAGCCGGAACCTCTCAACCTCACACACTAGCTCAGGCTCCTTCCCCACCAGAGAGGTGACATTCCATGTCCCAATGGCCAGCTTCTGTAGCCGAGGATCAGACCGCCAGGGTCCCCGCCCTCGGCCACCACCCATCTCACATTGCACCCGACCCCTTTGGCCCCTCCCACAGGTGGTGAGCCCATGGGAAGGGGGACCCACGTCTCCTCTTCGGGCTGTGCCCGGCCGGGCTCCATGGGTAAAAGCCCGGCCACCAGGCGCTCGCCAGCGTGCCCCACCTCCGGGCCTGGCTCCAGAGTGGGGCCCCGGTGACCCGCGTCCGGGCGAGGGAAAACTTAGTCCATTTATTTCACTCATCATAGGGGTTTTTGGGCTGCACTTTGTCTGGTCCCTCACCTAGGACCTGTCTGCCTTGGGTGACCCTACTAGGGGCATGAAGCCCCTGACAGCATAGCTCCTAGGATCATTGGGACACTCAAACCCCTCCACCACAGTAAGGTGGCAGCCCAGGGAGTAATACTCCATATTAAAAGAATAACAGCATATAACATATATCATGAAAATGACAAAAGTTATTCTTTTGATTACATTAGAATAAAATCAAAGATAGAAATAGTCTCTTTTGGTGACTATGTTCTCAGATTCCAACTAATGGAATAATTTGTAGTAAATGTCTCGCTTTACTGAGAGGTCAGTAAAGGTCATCACTGGACAGTTCAAAAACCTTAGTTTGACCCTGGGTAGGTCCACTACACAGTTGTCCCAATCCAGAGCCATAGAGAGAGAGAGTTTCGACACTTCCATAGACTCCCATTGTAAGAATGGAATGCGGAAGTCACGTGGGTCATGGAGGGGGCAATTCATAAGATATCTATGGGGCGATTTGTTCCACTAAACTGTTCCAAACAGCAGCGCTGCTAGCATCAAACGTAGTTCATTGTTGATGTTCCAGACATGTTTTCTCCGGTAAGTTGATGAAAATACAATTTTCTTTTGCCCTTGTGAAGCGTTTAAAACGTCTAAAAATGCTTAAGAAAAAACGCATAGTGTAGTGCTCACGCCACTAGGTGGAGCTGCAGGATAAGAAATAAAGAGGAGAACGGTAGAAGGAATGTCAGTTTGTTACTGCTCAATAATTACTGAAAAACGCTGGACAAAGTAAGAAAAGTCGGTTTTTTGTGTCATGTTGCGCCAGTAGCTGCTCAAATTGACTGACAGCGACGAGCTGTTTGGAACAATTGAGAGCTACATGAACCACATGACCGCCTGCCGGCGAGTTCAAAGGGTGTCGCAACTCTCTCTCTCTATGGCTCTGTCCCAATCCAATGGCTGCATACTTTGAAGGACCCGGCCTACCCGGTCGACGTAGGCCGGGTCCTTTAAAGACCACGTAGACCGGAAGTCAGCGGCTGTGAATTGGGACAGGCCTAGCCTTCACGGTTATGTCAGCGTATGTCCTGTCACCTAGCAACCGTGACAGCGCTCAGCCTAAGGAAGAAAGGAGTTTGAAATGTTGTTTTTACTGCTTTTTTTATTCTAGAGGAAATACAGGAAGTTTATCGCCGCTGGCGGCATGTTTTATATCTTCTGCTGACAGAAAATCATATCCAGGTAACTTACTTTTTTTTGTCTACAAAACTTTAAAGGAATAAATGTTAGCTTCAGCTGGTTTCATGGATAATTTCAGTGACTGACAGACTAATGTATTAACTTTATTAACTTGTGCATAATAACTAAAATGTTATTTTATCTTATTATTAATAATTTCATAAAATGTAATATATTATAATCTTTAACGTATCTTAAATTTAGAATACAGATACAGCATAACATTTTCCAATATTTTATTGTATAAAATCCATTGGTACATAAAGTGGTTGTAAAAATTAAAAAAACTGGGTCTTTCATTTATTTTATTAATAAAATAGCACTCAAGTGTTTTCATTGAGCATCAGTATATTTACTTTAAGCCTCATTATTATGATAATGCTTTGATATCTTATAAAAAATTAAATCTTAAACTAATAATGTTTTTGTTGTTCTCTACATTTCGTGAACCAGACCAGACCCTTGTACTGGAGGATTAACCTGAGTGTCCCAGTCCTGGACCGTTACTTTAACCAAGAAGATCCTAGACTGGATTTCTGATGAGGAGTCTCTGGTGGTTTGCTTCATCTCTTGGACCTGGATCCACGACATGGTTGTGGGGCCACAGTTGAGACCCTGGTGTTTGTTTTCTGGCTGGCAGGTGGAGCATCCTGCAGGGTGGTCTCAGGAGTGTTTGGGATGCCTCGCTCTACTGTCCACTGCATCGTCCATCTGACAGAAGAGGTGGTGGCCATTCACCACCAGGTCATCCACCTGCCTGAAAACCCAGAAGACCTGGAGGTGGTGTCCCGTGGGTTTGCAGGGCTGGCAGGCCACAGAGCCTTTTGTTGTTGTTTTGAATGAACTTACTGTTAATAAAATTAATTATTGACAACTATTAGTTTTTGTAATCACTTTATTTTTAAATTCTAAACAAAAGACACATTTTTCAATAACATAAATACAGTCAATTCATTTATTTACAAATCCTTCTGAGAATTGTGAAAAGTCTCTCTGTTCTGTCTCTACTTACATTTGTTCTTCTCGCTGCTGCTTCATCTCTTCTGATTGATGGAAATAAATCATCCTCTCTGTCCTGCTGCCTCTCTATTCCCCATCTCCATTCCTCTTTGTTCCTCAGCCCTGGCTCACCCACTGCTGCGCTTGGACCTGGAGTGTCCTCAGTGATGGTTAGGACAGGAGGTGCAGTGGAAGGTCTGTCCTAAAACCTCGTCCATGAGGACAAACCAGGACCAAGTCGCCGCAGCAGCTTCCCATTAACTCCCTGACCCACTTGAATATTTACAGTCCTGAACAGAGGAAACACCAGTTGGCAAAAAGAGCAACAAACATTTTTTTTAACTTTACATGTATTAACAGCTGCACATACAAATTATATTTTTCATTACACATGCACATACAGTACTTTGTATTATTATTTTTTTTTTAGATTATCCTATTTATTTTTTGCCTGCAGAGGAGTTACCTTGTCCTTGTTGGCTTTAATTCTTATCCGCCCCAGAATTCGTTTTTTGGTTCACTTTGGAACAGAAAGGAGAGATACACTTACACACGACAGACGCTCCCTTAAAGTTCCAAACCAGTTTAATTAATCATAAGTTAAAAGTCACAGAATACATTTGTTCTATTCCTAACATCCATTACATTTTGTTAAAAACGTGGACAGTGAGAGAAAAAGAGAGAGAGAGAGAGAAAAGAAGGGAGGAGGGGGGAGAGAGGGGGACAGGGAGAACATACAACCTGATCCGTGCGCTTACTTCTGCCTTGCTCTTGGATGATGGAAACTTTTTATACCCTTCTGTGGGGAGTTTGTTTCAGAGACTGTTGTCCCCCTTTATTGCCAGAAGACAGGAAATACCATTTGCTTTTTTCAGTTTGCTCGGGTCTCCCCAAGCCCCTGGGGGATGGGCATCGAGACACATCGATGACTAAAATAAATGTACATTTATTGCCGAGTACTTATAAACATGCACACTCTAATAACCACTAAATGACCAATTAATGTAACTGGACATTAAATTACATTAAAGATCATACCCTACACACATATTTAGAGCTGTTCTTGTTACTTTCTAACTGAACAAACATGCAGAGCCAGAGAGTGGCTTTCAGTGGACTTCTCCCCTGTCATATATTCTACAAAGTCGTAAAACTGACAGGACAAAGAGGCACCAGCTATATTATCATCCCCAAGCCTCACCAGAACAGATCTGCCTGTGTCCTTTAGTAAATCTTTATCACTCTACAAAAGAAACTGATAATTTGAACACCATATGAAAAACTCCTTCAAAATAAATATAAAACACGAAGAAAAAATATATTTTTATTTCACAACATCCTGCAGGCCCATCTTCTCCAAAATTATCCTAATAACATCAACATAAAATGAATGAAGAGGGGAAACATGGAAAATAATGTCTTAGAAAAACTGTAGTTTTCACAGCATAACACAAGAGGAGCTATACTTCATTAAGATCACAAGTTATTTTCAGTATGAAGGTTAATGAAACTGTACTCAGAAGCATAAGATGAATAAATTGATTCATTCTTGTACCTCCATGCCACAGCTGCAGTGTTTTGCACTCATGAAAATTTGGTTGTTTTCGTTCTGAAGCTTAATAAAAGCTTCGGTCTGCTCCTTGCTCCCTTAAAGGAGAAATGAAAAGTGTTTTTAAGCTAATAGTAGTCTAATGAAAAGCATAAAATAAGCTTGTTGAGAAATTTTCACAAGTCAAAAATGTCATCCTAACTCAAATTTAGACTTTGCAAAGTGAAAAAATTCTCATCTGGTGTTTTTGACCCCCCTCCCCCTGCCTGCTCTCCGTCCCCTGAATATGACGTAGGCAGTGCAACGGTCGTCCCTCATACAGTAATATTAGTGTGTGTATCTAGTTGTGGACAAAAAGGTTTCAGTGTGTAGCAATTAGGGATGCAGCAAAAAAAATCTATTTTTTAAAGAATCAAGATTCTTAGTCCTGGCGATTCAGAATCTATTCTAAAAGCCCCAAAATCGATTTTAAAACTTTTTAAAAATTTTATATTGTATTTTTACCGCTCCTGTGCATTCGGCCGCTGTAGAATTTTGGCCGTGTAGGGCCACCGTAGTTAGTTAGCCAGGCAGCTCCCAATGGAGCCTGCTAGCAAGGAGGGAGACAGCATGTTTCAACTTGCTCCTTCATCTTTAAAAATCATTTTAGATCCTACTATGTTCTGGGGAAGACAGAGCTTAACAAGACATTGGTAACTGTTTCAGGACATTTTCAACACCCCCACTTCCACGTTAGCATACGGCGCTAGCATGCTAACGTTAGCATACGGCGCTAGCATGCTAACGTTAGCATGCGGCGGCTAACGCACGGCTATTCGTATTTCCAGGATAGAAATGCCCATTAATGCACTAAATCACCAAACTGTTTTTGACAAACTAAAGTGATATCCTTCAGATTCAAAAAAGTCTTCTGCTTCCATTTTAAATGACAGACAAGAGGACAGTAATGATGGGTTTATAGCTTCAGTGTTATTGTAAGATAGCAAAGGAGGTCTTAATTGCGTCATAAAAGTGCGTCCAGAAAATTACTACAGAAATCACTGCACTTCGGCATGTAGCAGGAAAAATGTAAAAAACTATTTCTTTAAGCTACTGACTTGAAAAAAGCATACTAAGTATGTTTATGTGTGTTGTTTACTATATGAAATTCTTGTATATCGATTTTTTCAGATTTGATTACATTTCTCCTTTTAAAAAAAAAGAAGTAAAATTAGCTTAGCGGCGATACTACGGGACCCGCTGTACGACAAAAAAAATACAAAAAATGTCTACGTAAATGTCAAAAGCCTATCATCTGCTTTAAATTATAACCGCTTTAGGCTTTTAATTTTTTAATCCCAGATTTTAACATACTTACATTTAAAAGTGTACTCTGTCGCTACTTCGTCCGCCATTACATCCAGAATTTTCTAAGACCACAATGCATTTTGGGATAGGGTGGGCTGCGAAGGATACACGGGATCTGGCCTTGAAATTCGGGGAAAAGTAGACCGCATAAGTCGGCCGCATTGAAGGAGTCTTCGAATTGGGACAGGCCTCGGCGCATCGCTGTGACGTCTTCAAAGTATACAGCCGTTGGATTGGGACACAGCTATTATATCTAGTTGATCTAAATGGATTTCATTAACTTTGGCTTTTATTATCCACCCAAAGCTTTTTCTTTTTTCCTTTTCCTTTTCCCATCCTGATTTGAGCACCTCTAATGTTGGATGATCATTTCTTTGGTCTTGTAAATTTGACCAGTAGTGCAAAGATAGCTGTTCCCTTCTAAATTTAAGAGGCATTTCTCCCATTTCAGCGTGTAATGCATGCTGTTGAAGATGTTTTAAAAGCACCTGTACATATTCTTAGTGCCTGGAATTGGATACTATTTAACTTATTGAGGTTGGTGTCTGCTGCTGAATTGTAACATATGCACCCATAGTCCAAGACTGACCTAATTAATCCGGGATAAATGGCTATCAATGCATTTCTATCAGCTCCCCAGTCAGTTCCAGCTAAACACCTCATTATATTTAACACTTTCCTACATTTATCTATTATTTTCTTAATGTGTGCGTCCCATGTCATTCTTTCATCAAACCACAACCCAAGAAATTTAAATTCTTTAACTCTTTCCAACTCCTGCCCATATAATTTTAGCATTATTTTTATTGCATGGCAATCTGCCGCTACCCCCGATCGGAAGGTTGGAGGTTCGAATCCCGGTTCCCCACACCATGTGTCGTTGTGTCCCTGGGCAAGACACTTAAGCCCGAGTTGCTCCCGGTAGGACTGGAAAGGCGCCTTGCATGGCAATCTGCCGCTATCGGTGTATGAATGCGTGTATGAATGGGTGGATGGTTGGTATTGTAAAGCGCTTTGGGGCTCCTCACAGGGGGCTAGAAAGTGCTATATAAATAAGCTCCATTTACCATTTACCATTATTTTCTCATCAACTCTTTTCCTTGTAAAAAAAACAAACATTATTTTAGTTTTATCTACAGAAAATTTAACTCCCAATTTATATGAACATTTTTCTACAGCTGAAATTGCTCCCTGAAGCTTCTTTATAATACTGTAAATGCTAGATTTCTCCCTCTTTTCCACATTGCCCCATCATTAGCAAAAAGTGAAAATCCCATTCCACCCTCTACTTCCTTAAACATATCATTAAAGCTGCAGTATGTAGTTTCTGGAAAACGCTGGATTTAGAAAAATGTTGAACAGAGACACCTTTCCGGTCCCTCCCCCTTGCTCTCGGCTGACCTGCTACTCACCCCCCTTAGCTCCTCCTCCACAGCATGGCCTGTCTCGTGACTGGCCAGGCGGGGTTGGGACAGGCGGGGGATGGGCGTGAGAAGCTCGTTCATGAACCAAACTCTGTTTTTATTGGCTGGTTAAAAACTCTGTTTTTATTGGCTGGTTAACGGCGGGTCACTGTGGGTTTTTAGAAATGCTTGTAGTACCACCGGGAGAAGCCAGAAGACTATAGTTTTTTCAGAGATTACCTGTCTAACATCAGTCTGTCAGGAGATAGTGACAGAGTGAAGAAATGTCAAAAATGTATTTTTACAAAAGTTACATACAGCAGCTTTAACTATCAGAGAAAATAATAACATACTTATTATACTACCCTGTGGTGTCCCATTTTCTATATTCCAACTCTCAGAATAATCCTTCCCTATCCTCACTTGTATATGTCTTCCTTCTAAGAAAGTCTTAATCAATCTAAACATACGACCATTTATACCCATTCTTCTCATTTTGATTAATAATTCTTCCCTCCACATCATATCATATGCTCTCTCTACATAAAACATTCTCTTTATTCACTTGAGCCTTTCTACTTTCATGATCTAAACATAAAACTGGGTCCATTGTACTTCTCCCTTTACTGAAACCACTCTGACACAAGTCTTTTATTTCCCATATAATATATTAATCTTTCATTTATAATTTTCTCCATTATTTTACATATGTTGGATGTAGTGCTATAAGTATACAATTTCCTGGTTTTGATTCATCTTTCCCTGGTTTTCTAATTCGTATAATCACTGCTTCCTTCCAACTTTTTGGAATTTCCCCTTCCTCCCATACTCGGTTATATAATTCTAATATAGATTATCTACTTAAATTACTTAACATCACATAGCAGACCTGATCTTTTCCTGGAGCTGACATATTATATTTTTTAAGTGCCCTGTTCAGCTCTGTTATTGTAAACAGCATATGAATCATTTGTGTCTTCTATTTGCTCTAATACCTCCTTGTTTTCTAAAATTGTATTTTCTCTTCTTTTTTCCTTCTTCACTAATATTTTGAGAACTATGAATTTTAACAAAGGTATTTACCAGCATTTCTGCTTTTTCTCTGTCTTTCACTGCTGTTAATTCTCCATCGTTTAATATTGGGTATCCACTCACTCTTTTAATCCCATTCATCCTTTTAATCATTGGCCATACCTTAGAAATGTTAGTCTCTCTCCCTACTGAATTACAAAAACTCCTCCAATAATCTCTCCTTGCATTTTTAATAGTTCTTCTTACATTTGCTTGCAATTTCTTGTATTCATTTAGATTCTGAAAGTTATGATTTCTTTTTAATAATTTGAAAGCTTTATTTTGGTTCTTAATAGCTTTAGTACATTCTGTTGTCCACGAGGGAACCAACTTTCTTTCCCTTTTCCCTCCTTCCTTCCTCATAGCCTGATTGGCTGTGTCAATGATAGCATTACATACAGCATAATTAAAGTCATCAATACTACCAGTTATATTTACTTTTTGCATTTTTTATTTCACTTCTATTCCTATAAGTTTCCCAATCTGCAGATCTAAAAAAAAAAAACAGCTCTTCACACAGCTCTCACACATCTGGACACGAAGGACTCCTATGTTAGAATGTTGTTCATCGACTTCAGCTCGGCATTTAACACCATCATCCCCCAACAGCTCATCCTTAAACTGGACAGTCTGGGGCTGAACACCTCAATGTGTAACTGGCTGCTAGACTTCCTGACCGGGAGACCACAGACAGTACGAGTCGGGAGTAACACATCTAGCACCATCACATTGAACACAGGGGCCCCACAAGGATGTGTGCTGAGCCCCCTTCTATTCACCCTGCTAACACACGACTGCACACCATCATACAGCTCCAACCACTTCATCAAGTTTGCGGACGACACAACAGTGGTGGGTCTCATCAGCAACAACGATGAGACGGACTACAGGAACGAGGTGAGCCGCCTGGCCTTGTGGTGCGGACACAACAATCTCACTCTCAACGTGGAGAAGACAAAGGAGATTGTTGTGGACTTCAGGAAGAGGGATGCCCAACATGCCCCTCTGACCATCAACAGCACCGCAGTGGAGAGAGTAGACAGCACCAAGTTCCTGGGAGTGCACGTCTCAAGGACCTGTCCTGGAGCAGGAACACTGCAGCACTGGCAAAGAAGGCTCACCAGCGTCTCTACTTTCTCCGCAAGCTGAAAAGGGCTGGAGCTTCAACCCCCATCATGAGCACCTTCTACAGAGGTGCCATAGAAAGTGTCCTGACCAGCTGCATCACTGTGTGGTTTGGTGCATGTACTGCATCCTGCCGCAAGAGCCTCCAGCGCATTGTGAGAGCAGCTGAGAAGATCGTGGGCACCTCCTTGCCCTCACTGCAGGACTTACACAGCAAACGCCTCACTCGGAAAGCCCACCGCATGGCAGGTGATCCCACACACCCACTACACAGCTGCTTCAGACTACTGCCATCAGGGAGGAGACTGAGGAGTCTCCAGGCTCGAACCAGCAGACTGAGAGACAGCTCTGTTCATCAGGCAGTCAGAATGCTAAACACTCTGCCTGCTCTGCCCCCCCTCCCATTTGAACTGCCTTAACACTAAAACTTTCTCACACATTATCACTCAACACAAAGTTTTTCACTAAACTCTCGGTCATGTGCTCATACAGTTTGCACTACTTCTCATACTTGCACTAATGTCTGTATTACATCACTGCCTATAATCATAATACTGTTTACATTCTCTGTTTACATTTATTAATACTGTTTACTTTTATTACTACTGCTTACATGTAATTACTACTGTTTACATTTATTTACACTACTCTAATATCTACACCACTGCTGGTACATATACAGTGTGCTCTGAACGGTCTTATTTAGGGATGCCCAATGTGCCTTACTGCATATGCCACTTTTTGCCTCTATAACAACATCAACTACTACCTCATACATATACTGTGTACATTGACTCATACGCTGCTTTGCCACTTTGCAAATGTCAATGCTAGAAACCTTTAGTTTATTTTAGTTATACTTTTTATACTCTTTTTTTGTGCTAGTATGCAAAAACTCAGGACAGTATTATGTTCATTAAATGTTTAATGTTTTAGTTTTAGAGTTGGTGTGGATTTTCATGCTCTTGCACCGCTATGCAAAAAAAACTCAGGACAGTGTTAGTTTTACTTTATGCTTATGTCTATTCAAAGTCAAAGTCAAAGTCAAAGTCAACTTTATTGTCAGATCTGCAATATGTACTGTACAGGACATACACAGGACCGAAATTGCGTTTCTCTCAGTCCCTATTATTATATGTTTCAGTGTTTCAATGTTTAGATGTTTACTGTGTCACCGAGGGACTAAGAGAAACGCAATTTCGGTCCTGTGTATGTCCTGTACAGTACATATTGCAGATCTGACAATAAAGTTGACTTTGACTTTGACTAAAACACAATTTTTCCATCCCATTTATACAATATACCTCTCTATTTGTAACTTCATTTCAGTCATGATTAATCCTCATAAAGCAACCGGACCAGACAACATCCCAGGGAAAGTTCTGAAGGAATGTGCGGACCAGCTCTGTGAGGTGCTGGCTGACATCTTCACCACCTCACTTGCACTGGAGTCAGTTCCCACCTGCCTGAAGACCGCGACCATCATCCCAGTCCCAAAGAGCTCCACAGTGACTGGTCTGAATGACTATAGACCAGTGGCCCTCACCCCGATAGTCGCTAAATGTTTTGAGAAACTGGTCATGACCCACATCAAGGCAACCGTCAACATCAACGAGGACCCTCATCAATACGCATACCGCGAGAACCGATCAACAGAGGACGCCATTTCTTCCGTGGTCCACACTGCTCTCACCCACCTGGATCAGAAGGACTCATACGTGCGTCTGCTCTTCGTGGACTTCACATCTGCCTTCAACACCATGATCCCCCAAACTCTGATAGACAAACTATCTACACTTGGACTAAGCCCCATTTGTAACTGGGTACTAGACTTCTTAACAGACAGACCACAGTCCGTGAAGATCCACAACTTCTCCTCCTCCACCATAACCCTCAGCACTGGCTCTCCTCAAGGATGTGTGCTGAGCCCCCTTCTGTTCACTCTGCTCACATATGATTGTACAGCCACACTTCCAGGCTGTCATATTGTTAAGTTTGCAGATGATACAGCGGTGGTGGGATGCATCACAAACAATGATGAGTCCAGCTACAGACAGGAGGTGGAACACCTGGAGAGCTGGTGCAAAGAGAATAATCTTCACATGAATGTGAAGAAGACAAAGGAGATGATTGTGGACTTCAGAAGGAATAAACACACCCACGCCCCACTGAAAATAGGTGGGTCTGCAGTGGAAGTGGTCTCCAGCTACAAATACTTGGGTGTACACATGAATGATAACCTCAGCTGGAGCAACAACACCACCAGCCTGATCAAGAAAGGTCATCAGAGACTCTACTTCCTCAGACGGCTGAGACGTGCTGGTCTGAGCAGCCCAGTTCTCACCTCGTTCTACAGGTGTGCAGTGGAGAGCGTCCTGTGCTCCAGCATCAACGTGTGGCATGGAGGCTGCACAGTTGAAGAGAGGAAAGCTCTACAGAGAGTGGTGAAGGCTGCACAGAAGTCTGTTGGAGTCAGTCTCCCCACCATCACAGACATTTACACCTCCAGATGCAGGAAAAGAGCCACCTGCATCATGAAAGACCTCACTCATCCAGCACACTCACTCTTTGCCCCACTCCCCTCAGGACGGAGGTTGAGGAGCATCAAGTGTAGAACCACTAGACTGAGGAACAGCTTCTACCCTGAGGCTGTTAGACTCATGAATAAATAAAAATAAAATAAAAAATAAACACTGCAAAATATCACATCATGCTGATGCTGATCTGTTTTCTTGTTGCTGTGTTCATCTGTGTTCATCTGTGACCATCTGCTCATACAAACTCATGTTCGTGCTGCTGTTTATTCCCACTATATTAGGCTTAGTGTATTACTAGTTGATGTTTTTCTTAGTTAATTCTAGATGTTATTACTGTTTTTCTCTTGCATTTGTTGTTGGATGTAACTGGGACCCCGTGTACATAATCTCGTTTTCATCACATGTACCACATGCGGTGCAAATGACAATAAAGACTCTCTGACTCTCTGATAAGTTGTTGATCACTTCCTATAATTGTTTTGTTGATTACTTGCCATAAACAAACTCCTGCTAGAGAATTTGAAACTAATGTTAATTCAATTGCTGACATTGTATTATTGCTAAAATTAATTCTGGTTCCACTCCCATCATTTAAACATACCAAGTTTGTAGCATCCATTAGTTCTTCAATTATATCTCCATTTTGATCATTATGATTATCGTACTCCATAATTATTGAAATCCACACAGCAAATCACTTTACCCTCTAAATACATCCCGAGTTCCTCCATTAAGTCTAATGTAAGTTTTTCCACACGGATTATTAAAAATAGTATTTTAAATTGTCCATTTATTGTCCAGATCTCAATAACAATATATTCTAACTCTCTTCCTTTAGCTAAAACTCTAAATTGAATCCCCCGTTTAATGAATGTTGTACACCCTCCTCCAGATCCTCCCTCTCTGTCGCTTCTAATGTTTTCATATCCTTTTATAACTAAATCAAGATTTGGTTTAAGCCAAGTTTCCTGAATGCATATGATATCTATATTTTCTTTGTAGTCTTTGATAAAACCTTTAAACTCCTGCCCATTTGCTATTAGACTTCTAGCGTTCCACTGTAAGATGATCAGTTTGTTCTATCTTCTGGTCCTCCTGTCTTCCCTTCTGCCCCCAGTCTCTTGTTTATTTTCTCCCAGGATATATCCTTTATACCAAAAAACCTCTCTGCCCCTTTCACAATTATTGATTTTTTTCTGTTTTGTGCTTTACTTGCTCTGTACAATTAATGACATATATGCAATGAACAACATAATCTTTTCAACTGTCAGTTCTGTGTCAGGTCCAGTGGGCCTTTGTTCTGATGTTGGCCTCGGCTGAACTTTACCTGGCATCTCGTTTGGCTTCTTCACTCTCTGAACAGCTTCTGCATAACTTATATTATTTTTGACTATGACTTGCTCTTTTCCTGATTTCACAGCCTCCATAAGTTACCCTGTGTTGTCCTCTACAGTTACAACAAGTATCCTTTTCATTTTTACACTCCTCATATCTATGCTCCCCTCCGCACTTTGGACATCTTTGTTTCTCCCTACATGCTGCTGCGATATGTCCGTACCTCTGATGGTGGTGATGGGTGAATGATGGTGGTGATGTGGTGAATGATGGTGGTGATGGGGTGAATGATGGTGGTGATTGGGGGAATGGTGGTGGTGATGGGGTGAATGATGGTGGTAATGGGGTGAATAGTGGTGAAAGTGAAGTGGTGGAAGGAGACCGTGTGCAGGGAAAGCAAGAGGGGGTGAGGGGTGATGAGGAGTATTTAGTGTGTGAAGATCAAGGTGAGAAGGAAGAGGTGCAGGCAGATGGACACAATGAAGGACAAAACAGTGCAGAGTCGCTTCATATAATTGAAGTTTAAAGAAAGACAGGTGAAACAGAGGAGGCGATGGAGTTAGAGGCTTCAACCCCGTTACAAAGGCGAAGCAAAGGGAATAATGTGGTGGCTGCTGTACAGGTCAGCAAGCAGGCCAGCAAGCTAGCTGCAGAGAAAAAGGAGAGGTCAGACAGCAGCGACGCTGAGAGCTATTTCGCTGAAAGCAGTGAAATATCTGTGTCGCAAATGAGTTGAAAAGAGCCTATATACCCTGTAGAGTCTTTTAGGAATTTTTTGAAAGAAACTAAAGGAACTAAAGGAAGCTGTTTATGTTAAGAGAGAAAAACCTTCTCTTAACAGAGGAGGAGGTCTGAGATTTCAACTTTCCAAGACTTATAATAATAATAATAATAATAATAAAAAAATCAATTTATAACGCACTTTTCATTACTGAAAACTCAGTTTTGGGACTGATTCCGAAACGCTTTACACCGGATGGGAACAGAGGTGTCTTGTCTGTAAATTAGACTAACAAATTTCTTTGAGAAGCCTCTGTTTGTTGGTTTGGGAGGTGTTTTTTGTCAATTTACATACAGTGTTGTGACCTCAAGGGAACCCCCTACTGTTAAGGTGTGATCTGTCGATTTACATGTATGTGTTACCTCAGCTTGCAATTTACATATGATGGTGCGTAATTCTGTTATAACTCCAAACTTCTCACAGTTTGTTCATGGAATTGAAAAAGCCTCCTGGATAGGAGTCGAAACGTTTTCTGCAACAAATGAAGTCCAGTTGATCTTGTTGTAGTAATATAGGAAGGGGTCATCATTATGTAGGGATATCGCAACGGTCAGTTTTGCTGACCGTACAATATTCCAGATGATAGATTGATCGATCAGGTTTTCACCTGACAAACTTATCATCAATATTCACGAGTTCTCTCTTTTTCAGCTTAATACCAATAATTCTATACCTTGACCAGATGTAATTCACAGGAAACGTTAAACTTATGTTGGTACAGCAGGACTGCACCATTTATTTAACATAATTATAAATTACATCACACATTATGTACATGATTGGTTGATCATTTTTCCTATAATTAACTTCAGCACAGATGAAATACGCGTCCGTAATTTCGTAGGAACAACAGAATAAAGTCATGGGTTTTAATAACTTATATCTCTGCTGGCACAATAACTTAAAGTTTAGTTACTTAAAGTAAGAAAGTTTCAGTGAAGAAAAAATGGAGGAGGAAGAAAATGGAGGATGAGGAGAGTTATTATCTTGAAGTGTTTTAACCAGAAACATGGCAGCTCTCGGCCGATCTCGTCTACACGTTACCCTTGGTAAAGCATATGACGACTTTGTTACCTCGTGAAGATGGTCAATCTCCCTTGGTCCAGTTGGTCAGTTTGTTTACCGTTCTCAGCGTCTCCAGAAGTGTGCCAAGACTTGAACCAAAAGTAACGGAAGCTCCTGGTGTTGTTGTTCAAGATAAGACGTTCCTTAAAGGAATGTCAATAAAAGAGAGCTTTTTCAGCTGTTGAAGATTACTTATAACTTGGCATGTTATAAGTCTTTAACTGAATGACGTGGTCATTAGCGTGTTGACCAGACGTTCATTCAGCTCTTTGGGGAACCTCATCATGGCTTGAGGACCTCAGCAAACTCTGTCAGTTCCAGCAACAGCTTAGAACTTTAAGGAAGGATCTGTGATCAGTGACTTGTTCTTTCCCCATTGGTCCAAACGAACCAGTGGAATGAAGGTCACTCGGATATCAGTTTTTAGAACAGAGAAGAAGTTGTTTAGAATGAAGAGAGAGAAACAGATTGACTGGAGCCAGCTTCATAAAACAACTGATTAAAACTGTGTTCTAACTTCTAACAAACTGAGGAGTTCAGTCTGACATATTAATTCACTTTCACCATTTGATTCATCATATGAAGAAGTGACCATCATTTTGAAATAGCATTGGATTTCCAACTTGAATTAAACAGTTTGAATTAACCAGTCTTTGACTATCAAACATGCTTATACAAGTAACACAAGGTTATTCATTAACACAAAAATAGAGGAATAAGAGAGTCTCTTATGACTTATTGTGTTTTGATATGACTTATTGTGTTTTGATTCAAAATAATGTAATCAAATATTGTTCACTTGTCTCCTTGAGAGCCTCAGGAGCACTGTACCACTCAGAGTTTCAGAGAGATGTGAAAAGATGTACATCCACGTCAGAGATGAGGGGGTCTATCTCACTACATTTTATTGAACGCCTTTTTGATTTTATCATGTCCTTGACGACTGAGAATCTTCACCAGCAAACTAAAGGATTCTGAGGATTAAAAATTGACGTTTTTTCCCCTGATTTAAAACTGTTTTATTTCTCAGCAAGGTATCACATCACGAACAAAGAGGTATCATGTTTTGCACACAGAAGTTTTTAGACTAAAGAAAATAATGACCAAAGTTAGAAAACAACTTTGAATTAAATGATGCACAGTAGCATTTTATTATTATTTTTAAGTCTTTTGGTATTTGTTTTCCAGCTTCTTACCAGTGACGTGCGGTGAGGTTCATGGCTGGTGAGGCACTGACTTCATCACAATCAGATCTTATATACATGAACCCTATAGAGTAGTTTATTCGCCATTTGATTGGCAGCAGTTAACGGGTTGTGTTTAAAATCTCATATCAGCAATCTTTACACATACAAACTTTAACACACAAAAAAGCACATTTAATTTGGAGAAAAAAATTGTTTTAGTTTAGAAATGTAATCCTCCATTGCAAAATTATAGCTAATCAGGATCCAATCTGTCACTTCTTCTGCAGCGGAGTGGAGGAGGCGCAAGCAGAAACCCTGGTCTCACTAGCCCCGCCTCCTTGATGAGGCAGGACAACTGCGTGCCTCATCCGGCACCTTTTCGCAGCTGTTTTATGAGAGCTAAGCACAAGAAACTGAAAGTTATGCACCATAACTCATGTTCCCTGAAAGAAGGGAACGAGGTGCAACATACTTGCTATGGGAATTGCGCCCCCGCACGATTACCTGAAGGAATATACTCACGCCTTTACGGCTAGGGGCGTCACCGCCGCGCCAGAGGCCCCGCCCTCTGGTTACTTAAGCGGCGTGCGCCCCCTCCAGCTTCCTCTTGAATAGTGCACTTCATCGAGCTTTCAGCATTGAAAAGGGCCAATTATGTTGCACCTCGTTCCCTTCCTTCAGGGAACATGAGTTATGGTGCATAAATCAAAAAAGGCGTTCAATACAGAAACATGTGTCTGGAAATACTCCTGAAAGTGATGTTTGTTTGTCTAATAGGAGACACCCATGCCACCATGTCTCTGTTAGATCAGCAACCTCTGTTTTGTTTCCATGCCGGAAAGCTGAAAAAACGGACTCCATTTGCAATACGGCTCCCCCTGCGATCGTGAGAACGATTGTGACAGTTCACAACACAACAAGCATTCACCATTTCAGCGTATTTCACGTAGGATCACACAACTACAACTAACGCAAACCCCGGTCACGTCCGTGCCCGAAAGTCCCAGAATGCTTTGCGTGATCCCTATCCGTCGTGACGTCAGTTCCCAAGCTCTATTGGTGGCGGTTAGCGTTTCTCGCACCATCTCCCAATTTACTTTCACCAACCTCATACACGGTTGGGCTGAACTAGCAGTGCTAGTCTGAGTTTTGGCCTTGTTTTTAATTGGTGAAGGTTAGCGTTTCTCGCACCCTCTCCCAATTCACTTTCACCAACCTCATACACGTTTGGGCTGAACTAGCGGTGCTAGTCAGAGTTTTGGCCTTGTTTTTAATTGGTGAGGGTTAGCGTTCCTCGCACCCTCTCCCAATTCACTTTCGCCTACCTCATAAGTGGTTGGGCTGAACTAGCGGCGCTAGTCTGAGTTTTGGCCTTATTTTTTAAATTGGTGAAGGTTAGAATTTCTCGCACCCTCTCCCAATTCACTTTCGTCAACCTCATAAGCGGTTGAGCTGAACTAGCGGTGCTATTCTGAGTTTTGGCCTTGTTTTTTAATTGGTGAAGGCTAGCGTTCCTCGCACCCTCTCCCAATTCACTTTTGCCTACCTCATGAGCGGTTCGGCTGAACTGGTGGTGATAGTTTGAGTTTTGGCCTTGTTTTTTAATTGGTGAAGGCTAGAGTTTCTCGCACCCTCTCCCAATTCACTTTGCCAACCTCATAAGCGGTTGGGCTGAACTAGCGGTGCTAGTCTGACTTTTGGCCTTGTTTTTAATTGGTGAAGACTAACGTTTCTCGCATCCTCTCCCAATTCACTTTCGCCTACCTCATAAGCGGTTAGACTGAACTAGTGGTGCTAGTCTGAGTTTTGGCCTTGTTTTAATTAGTGAAGACTAGCGTTCCTAGCACCCTCTCCCAATTCATTTTTCGCCAAACTTGTTCTCTATTGGTGAAGGCTGGCATTCGCACACCCTCTCCCAATTCAGTTTTTGCCAAACTTGTTCTCTATTGGTGAAGGCTAGCGTCCGCGCACCCTCTCCCGAATTCACTTCTGTTGGTGAAGGCTAGCGTTCACGCACCCTCTCCCAATTCATTTTTCGCCAAACTTGTTCTCTGTTGGTGAAGGCTAGCATTCGCGCACACTCTCCCAATTCATTTTTCGCCAAACATGTTCTCTGTTGGTGAAGGTTGGCGTTTGCGCACCATTTCCCAATTCATTTTTTGCTAAACTTGTTCTCTATTGGTGAAGGCTAGCGTTCGCACACCCTCTCTCAAATTCACTTCTGTCTGTGAAGGCTAGCGTTCGCGTACCCTCTCCCAAATTCGGCCTGTCCATCTTATATCTTGCTTGTAGGGGGTTGTGTCAGCTCCTTTGCTGAGCTGTAGTTTTTTCTCTTGAGTAAACTGCCTACAGTAGGGAGCATGGATGGTTCTCACTGCTGCATAGATTGAGAGTCCATGTTCCAGGCGTATGATAGTCACGACCTGTGTCTTGCCTGCCTAGGACATGACCATCTGCTGGAGGCCCTGTCGGAGAACACCTGCATGAACTGCAGCTTCATGCCTCATTCTGTAAGAGTGGCTCGGGTGGCCCGGTTTTGCCCCGAGCTCAGCAGTGGCCTCCCGCCTTCTGGACAGGAAACTCCACCCAGGCACTTGAAGCGCCGGACTGAGGCCACAGTCTCTGTGGCCCCTCTTGGGAGAGGCGAGCCAAATCTGATCAGGGTCTTTCCACGAGAGTGGAGTGGCTGTCCGCAGAATTAGCGGAAATTAAGTCCTTTTTCCAGGCACGCCAACTGGGTGTTGAGCCAATGGAAGCAACTGAACTCCCCTCCCCACTCATGCCTGAGCTAGCTGCGGAGGAAGATGCGTTATCCTTAGCTTCCTCTGCCTCTCATTTTCTAGGGGACGAGCAGGAACAGTCAGTGACTGGTTCCTGTTCTTCGTCTCGGAGTGCAGTTATGCCATTTATCCACAGGGCCTGTTCGCGCTCGTTCGGGCTTGTTCGTAACTAGTTAACAACTAGTTATGGAGTGTACCCACAGGGGCCTGTTCACGTGAAACCAGACCTATTTTGGTGCCTGTCTCACTGAGGTACAAAGGTCCAGTTCTTCTAGGGTCCAGTTATGACATCAGCACAGTGTGGTCACTGATTGGTCAGGGGGCGTATTCCTAGGTCGGAGGGCGGAGATTCAGTCTTCTCCAGTAGGTGGCGGTATGCACCTGAACGTTGTTTGCAATCCGCCAAGAAGAAGAAGAAGAAGAAGATTCAGTCTTCCAGGAAATGCAAACTGCCATCCCGCCAAAATCAAGAACAACAAGTCGGAGGAGCATATTTTTGAGAATTAACACAGGCTAATAATTATGTCACAACCGTGGTCAAACGCGGAGGTTCAGGCTTTTCTGTATTTGCTGGCCGATGAAAATATTCAGAGGGAGCTGGATGGAGTGACGTGCAATGAAAAGATTTTTCAAGAGGTGTCTGCGCAGGTGAGTGTTTTCTAACTTTAAGCATATTTCCAGTGAGTCATGCAACTGTTTCTTAGCTTTTTTGGACTGCGGAAAGACCGTTTCAGAGACTGACTTCAGGCAACAGCCGAGAGGCTTTTAGGAAAAAAAAAAAAAAAAGATGGCGGAACGGCTCGTTTCTCTGAAATTTAACAAGAAAAGCACCTAAACAATTATTTGTTAGCTCGAAATTGTAGCAGAGGTGTGTCTGAGTCTATCATTTGCTTAATAAATGCACTTTAATGGTCAAATTCGCCGAGGTGGTGCAGCTGTTTTCAAGGTTCGAAGCAGAGCAGAATGTGGTGTATGGCAGGCCGTTTGAGTCATTAATAGCGAGTGAAGATTCTCAGTCATCCAGGACATGGTAAATTCTAAAAAGTGCAAGGAAGGAAAAAAAAGTCTAAAGTATAGTATAATAAATAAAGTCCAGTTGTTTTTGTCTTGAACTTTTTTGAATTTATCATTATAGCCACGTTTTCATATTACGTGATACAACCGCCAACTTCATGCCATACATGTTACTTCTGTTTTTGTTTTTGGTTTGATTTGGTTCAGTCAGAATAAATGGAAACGGTCATATCTCAGTCCAAAAATGGTTTATAAATATGGGGAAAAATCCATAAATTTGTCACTTAGGCCTATAGGCCTGTATTAATGTGTAATGTGATTTATTTCAGGTTAATCAGTCAGTTCCTGTGTAAAGATCCTCTAGCCGTGGGTGTCCTTGGAGAAGGATGGGACAAGTCACTGCACTGTAAAGCAAGTATGTCATGACACAAACACTCCAAACTTTGAAAATTACAGATAAAAGCAAAGAATAATGATGTTTAGAGGAGATTATAACAATAATTTTGTGTTGTTTGTCAGATGGGGCAGTGAAAACAGCCAGCCAGACACATGAAGCCATCGCTGAACTGCTGCATCAGGATCTGATCTTGTGACTCCAGACTACACATCAGCTGCAGCCGAACAGACCTCAGAGCTTCTATAAATATATATGTATACTGTATATATATATATGTGTATATGTATATACTGTATATGTACTGTATATATAAATATATATGTATGTACAGTATATATGTATGTATGTGTACATATATGTATATATATATATATATATATATATATATATGTATATATATAAACACGTGTGTGTGTATATATATATATATACTCACGCATATGTTTGTATGTGTACACATGTATGTATATACAATATATATACATATATGTGTATATATACACACACATATATATATACTGTATATGAACATTTGTCTGTGGCTGAAAAAGCCACAGACAAAGCAGAATGTTCAAAAAAGAAACAAGCTCATCCACTTTGGTTGTGTGTTCTTTTCCAGCTCTTCTTCTAATGCGTGTTAGTGGTTAATAAAGAGCTTAATGTATCACTAGCGCCATCAGCTGGTTAGAAGTGTTGATATTAATGATCCACCCATTGCAGGAGAACTACCCGCCCACCGCAGGAGAACTTTACGCCCACTAAAGGGGTCCTAATGCGCGCAGTGGGTACAGAAATAAACCGGTCCCATAGGAACTGGCCCAAACAAGCCACAATGGGACCTTACAGGAACCAGACCTGTGGATAAGAGGCATTAGTGGATCAGGTGACGGCTCCATGCAGGACATTTTGCATCTTTGACTGAACCATGTCGTAGATCCCTCCGTGATCTACTGGTGGAGCTGGGAGAGTTGTCGGTCCAGCTGCCTTTGAAGCACTCGAACGGACCGTCCAAGCATGACATACAAGGCGGTAGCTTTCGACTCTTAGCAGAGCGATGCCCCCTCCACCTCCGAGGCGCCCGTCGGCTGTCTCCAGATTTTGGCCGTCTCAGGGTCCCTGCCCTCGTGTAGACCAGCAGAGACCCAACAGGACCTTTCGTGAGTCGATCTGCCAACCAGCTAGGCAGGTTCGGACCAGGGGCTCAGGTTGCCATCCCCCTCCCCCCCCTCACACACACACACGGCCTCCTAGAGGCCGTGAAGGGGGCCAACTGTCGGATATTCTCCCACCAGCAGCTCAGTGTCTGGGCTGCTCATGCCGTGGACGCATGGGTGATTGCTACTGTGACCCATGGTTACTGGCTACAGTTCCAACGGCGGCCTCGCATCTCACACCTGGTCAAGATGACTGTAATCGCGAACCCGGTAAAGGCCCGAGCACTAGACCAGGAGCTTTCCATCCTCTTGGCTAAGGGTGCAATCGAGGCAGTGAACCCTCTGTGACAACCCAGAGGCTGTTCCTCCACTTACTTCCTTGTATCAGTCACTCGGGTGGTACCCTTACGCCAAAAATACACTACATGCGTTGCAGCTCCGCCCCGCTCCGGTCCGACCTCCGCAGCAAATACGCACCCATTATAATCAATGACAGAATTTACACTGGCTCCGCACGGCGGCGGCGAGCTGCGGAGAGCGGACGGCAGTCCGTCAAAATTAGAAATTTTTCTATTTCTGCCGGATGACGGAGCTGTGCCGGAGTCAACTTTTGAAGATTACGTCGCACCAACAGGAAAAGGAACGAGCACAACTTCCGTATTTACAAAATAAAATCACCACAGGCGGACTAATCCTAGCTCTATACGGATTTATTTGTACAAAAATGCTGTCAAACTATCATTTATGACTATTCTATGACTAAACTATTATATTTATGACTATGACTACGCCTAATAACGCAATACAAGAAATAAATAAATAAAAAAGTATTTTATTCTGAAATGTAAACATCACTTCCTGTTGCTCAAACCATGTAGCTCATTTACGAGAGAAGATCAAGGCAGCAGTCTCTCTACAGTTGTTCTCCATCTTCCACCGAATGAATTGTTTTGTTCTGACTTACTTATTTATCACTTGATTTATCGCGCGATCTCGCACGTGTCTCGGAGCGGCGCATCCAGGCGGACCTGAGCGGAGCGCAGGCAGTGGAAATTGGACTCGCTCAGCTGCGACCTGCGGACAGGAGCGGGGCGGAGCCGCGTGCAGTGTATTTTTGGGGTTAGGTCTGCTGTCTCTTCGCCCCTTGCGTGGTGGCTTAACAACTTTCGCCTGGATGCCAGGCTACATAGGTATCACAAACTTGCAGTACCATGGCCATGTCTTCATGCCCTGACTCCATGGAAGGACAGAGATTATCTGTCCAAGGATGTCCCTATGGGGTGGTAGTATGTCACAGGGAAGTAAACACGACAGATGTCAGCTCCATAGGATGGGGCGCTGTGTGGCAACACAAAGCAGTTCAGGACTGTTGGGGCCAAGGGGACCGTTCCAGGCATATAAATGTACTGGAGCTGCGTGCAATGCATTTGGCACTCAAGAACTTCCCGCCCCACCTGGAAAGGGGGCATGTCTCGTTCGGTCAGACAACACCTCTGTTATCCACCACATCAACCACTAAGTGGGCACCAGGTCATCTCGGTGTGTCCAAGGTACTCTTGGAATGGGCCTCCACTTGTTTGTCCACCCTACAGGCAACATACTTACCAGGGCAACACAATCAGGTTGCAGATTTTCTCTCCCGCCAGGGGTCTGCTCCGGGAGAGTGGTCCCTCCACAGCAACATAGTGTAGATGATCTAGGACCGTTTTGGTCGAGGGGAGGTGAACCTGTTTGCAACAGAGGAGTCAACCCAGTGTCTTCTAGGGTACTCCCATATGAGGGTGTCTGGTACGCTGGGCCAGGGCGCACTGGCTCATCCTTGGCCAAGGGCCCTTCTATAGGCCTTTTCACCCCTTTCTCTGATTTGGCCAACCTTTCACAGAGTGCTAGAAGAGGGCCACAGAATGCTATCGGAGGCCCAATATTGGTCAGCACGACCATGGTTCCTGTTACTGCAGAGTTTATGTCAGGACGTTCCTTGGCGTCTTCCGACCAAGAGGGACTTGCTGTCTCAGCTGAAGGGGTTGCTATGGTACCCCAATCCTCAACGTCTTCAGCTATGGGCGTGGCCACTGCAGGGCCAGGACAGCAGCTGACTGGAGTTTCGAGCCCTGTCGGACACACCATCCTGGGCGTCAGGGCACCTTCTACTTGTCAGCAATACGAAAACAGGTGGCGTCTGTTTTCACAATAGTGTTCTGTTCACAATGATGATCCAGTTTCCTGTGTAGTACCTACCACTCTGGAGTTTCTCCAGTCTCTCCTTGGTAAGGGTCACTCTCTTTCAATGCTTAAGGTCTATGTAGCAACAATATCTGCTAATCATGCCGGTATCAATGGCTGTACAGTGGGAGGTCATAATCTAGTCTCTATTTCTACGTGGTACCCGTAGGTTGCACCCACCAAAAATTACTCAAGCACCAAGTTGGGACCTGCCCTTGGTTCTCGAAGCTCTGTGCCACCCTCCGTTCGAGCCTTTGACGCAAGTAGACCTGAAATGGCTTTCATGCAAGATGGTTTTTCTGCTGGCTATGGCCTCAGTAATGAGGGTTGGTGAGTTGTACGCTTTCTCAGTCAGCCCCTCATGTCTCAGGTGGGGTCCTGAGGGCTCTGGTGTTACCTTGTGGCCAAACATTGCTTTTGTACCAAAGGTCTTATCCCACTCTCACCGTAACCAACCGTTAAGGCTGGTACGTTTTCAACTTACGCCTGGCAAGGGGTCTGGATTGCTGTGCCCAGTGAAGGCACTGGACAAATACATTGCAGCTACTGCTGCTATATGGTACTCAGACCAGTTGTTTGTGTGTTACGGGGATCCTAGACTGGGCTATCCTCTTCTGAGCAGTGCCTTTTCCCACTGGATTGTGGATGTAATCTGCCACGCCTATGCAGCAGGACACCATTCCCTGCCAGTCGGCGTGAAGGCACACTCTACTTGGAGCGTTTCTGCTTCCTGGGCTGCCTTGAGAGGGGTCTCACTGGAAGCACTATGTGCTGCTGCATCATGGGCTTCCCCAAGTACATTTGACAGCTTCTACAGAGCTAGCGTGGCTACCCCTCACCCCCTGGGCCAAGTTCTTCTGCAAGGGTCCTCTGGGCTTCCTCAGTGAAGTAGGTGCTCAGGATTCCTTGTGACATTGTTGATACTAGTCATTCAGTGCTTTCAGCACCACCCTCTGGTGGTCAGGAGGGATGAAATAGAACGAAAGTTACAAATGTAACTACGGTTCTAAGAATCCCGGATGACCGCCAGAGCTTCTCTGTCACTCAGAATCCTTGCTTTACACAAGAAGATTCTGTAGGACTGAATTAACGGATAATGCTAGGCTATGTAGCCTCTTGATTGCTTATCCGGTCACACCTGTGTGACGTTGTTGATATAATTACCGGTACTCGAACAGCGCATGCGCGAAGAGAATATTCAGTGCTTTCAGCACCACCCTCTGGCGGTCATCCGGGATTCATAGAACCGTAGTTACATACGTAACTTTTGTTTTATTTTGTTCTTTAACTTTTAAAGTGTCTGGAACTTTCTTAATGTCCTCTGCATAACTGATTCCTTGTGTAACTTTTATCTCTGAATCTCTGCTGCCCTTTTACTCACTTCACATCCTCTGTATGCTGAGCTGTACCACCACAATACAAAATTTCAGTTTAGCCCCTTCCTCACATTTTCCATAGTCATGTTCTCCACCACACCATCTACACCTTTGCTTTCCTTTACAAGCTAGTGCGACATGTCCAAACCTCTGACATTTAAAGCATCTCAGCGGTGGGGGAATATACAACCTGACATCATAGCACATGTAGCCTACATATGCTTTAAATTCATCAGTTGACACCTTTACTGGGATTCCTGTGACAACACCCCTGACAAGGCTATCATAAGTAAGAGAGCATTGTACACGTTTACCATTCAGTTTGTCCATCCTAATTGCCTTTTCCTTTTGTCCTGCATCTTTACAAAAAATCATCAGAGTCCCGTTCCTTAGAACTCTAGCGCTTTTCACGTCTCCTATTTCTTTATTTATTGCTTTTGTTAACTGTATTGGGTTCCATCTGCCAAATGTAGCCCCATCTTGAGTTAGTTTAAAGATTACTTTATGTTCTTCTTTTGTTCTCTTTGCTAACTCTTCTCTGACGCTATCTCTGTCATCTGATTTGCTATTTAAATCCTTTTTCCGCTTCTTTTTCCGAACATCCCATTCTTCAAATCTCCCGCCACCTATTTCCATACCGCCCGGTTCGCTTTCTGACCCGTCACTTCTGTCTGCCATCTCCAATCCACCTCCAGTCCAGATCCGTTCTCGCGCTCCTTTCAGCTCGTAGCTCCAGTCTCAGCTGTCAAAAAGAGCTCAGCCCTCGACTCTCCGTACAAGCCTGCTCACCCTCCAGCAGTAACCTTCAGCAGCCCAACATTAACTCAAAGCGGCTGTCTGAACTGGAAGATCAACCGCCTTATTTAGTGGAGGACCTCATCAGGGAGATGGTCGACAGCTGGTGGCAATTAGCGGCCATCTTGGAGAGAGGAGCTGCAGACGGCAGTACTCTTACAGTAGCTGTTTTTAAGCAAATTTTACTTTTTCAGCTAATTCACATTTTATTAGCTCATTGCAGCTCTTTCTACTTCCTTCTGGTAGTTCATGCTTCTTTCTGGCTTTTCAGCTACTTTTCAGCTTTTTTTTTAGTTGTTGCTAATTTCAGCCTTTTTTTTGGCTCATTTTCTCTTTTTTGTGCTCTTGCCTGCATTTTAAACCTAATTCAACAACTATGTGTTCTTTCTGCTCTCTGCTAATGTAGGCTTTTTGTTCCATTTCAGTTACCTTTTTAGCTTTTTTTATTGCTAATTTCAGCTGCTTTTCAGCAAGTTCATCTGCAATAAGCATTCACATTGCATTTTTGCAGGAATGTCTACTTACTTTAAGTTTTGAGTGTTATATACATTGTGTGTGTGGGTGTATACACACACATACACACACACACACACAAACACACGCACTTATACATTATTATTTTGTATGATGAAATTGTATGACGAGGCTTGAGGGAAGTGTCTGTGACCTGCAGTGATGACATCTGTTCCTGAGCTATAATCACTGCACATCATGAGTTATCTCTCGGTTTCCCGGGCGTTTCCTCTCAGGCTAGCAGCGACAACAGGGCGGTGCACCAACAGCAATCCCAGCAGTGCTAATCCTGAATCTCACCTGTTGTCATGGACGCAGTGCAGCCTACGGCGCCTGCTCATACGTGTCGATACAGAACTGGACATGAATTGAAGATCTGTTGTTTCAGCTCCAGGGGTGTGACCATATGCTTTCTGAAACAGTGAAATCTGTTCACACAGCTACACCACCAATCTACACAATGTGGAGGAAAAAAAGTCTTCAAAACCACATTTTTAAAATCCAGCTGTTTTATTTTACTAATTTTACATAAAACAAACTGTGAACAGAGCACTAACACTATCTCACTCCATCACTTATTAAAGCTTCAGTATGTAGCTTTTTTTATGAACATATTTCTTCACTCTGTCACTACCTCCTGACAGACTGATGTTAGCCAGGTAATCTCTGAAAAATAATAAAAAAAATATTGTCCCCTTGCTTCTCCAGGTGGTAAATAAGCATTTCTAAAAAGAAAAGGTGACCCGCCATTTTCCAGCCAATAAAAACAGAGTTTGTAACCAGCCAATAAAAACAGAGCTTGAATTTGAATCAGCCAATAAAAACAGAGCTTGAATTTGAAATTCAACAGACCACAAGGGGGCAGAGCCACATATGGCTCTGAGGGGGAGGGATCAGAATGCTTTGCCTGTTGAAAATATTTCTAAGTGCTGCAGTTCTACAGAAACTGCATACTGAACCTTTAAGAACACCACACCAAAATAAAGAAACTAAACTGTTGTTCTCAATAAAAACTGGAATGATATATTCTAATTTGAAGGCAACATTATCACAGAGGAAAAAAAATCCAAATAGTCGTTAAAGCGTGATCTCTCCAAACTGGGTTAATTTATTTAAAAAATGTGAATATAGTAGGAAATGTCTAATTGAGAAAAATCAGGATAAAAATGAAAAATATAATGTGTGTCAAGACTACAGCACACCTCACCACTGTCCTGCTGTCCTCATGCATGTCCTGTACCAGTCTAACATGTCCTGTCCTCATATCTTGTACTGGTATTTTAGACTGGTACAGGACATGTATGAGGACATCCCGACATGTTATACTGGTACAGGACATGCATGAGGTCACACATCATTTGACTCATACATGAGTTTTATTGTAAACGTTAAAATCAATCAATATCTTATCTGTTGTATCTAACCATAACCATCAACAACCAAGCATCCTTCCGGAGGACCTGACTTCACCTTGTTAGATGTCTGAAAAGATCTCAGACAAGTAGCACTCCGATGCCCCCGTCGCCGAAGGGTGTCAGTAGTGGATGTTTGTCATTTCTGAGATGAAAGTTTTGCTGGACTGGAACTGAACAGAATGAAGTAAAAACAGTACACATGAATTATATTGAGTATTGAGTCCCCTCCGCCGCCCTCTGCGTAATGTCGGCGTCATTATGTGCAAGATTTTTTCATTACCACATTTTTGACCTGCAAGCAGAGGTCAAAAATGTGTTAGGATTTTTTTTGTCTCCAAACCCTGTCATTTTTCACCACTTTTATTGTCTGTCCAACAGATCTCACTTGTAAATGAGTCTTCAAGACTCAATGTGACTTATCTGTATAAATAAAAGTTGAATGAATGGAAAAAATATATATAGAATAGTAATAATATTGGCAATAATATGGGCAATGACAGTGAGACCTGGAGGGGTGTGGTTGGGAGGAACGGCCCCCCTGATCTGAACCAGAGTGGTGTTCTGTTATTGGACTTCTGTGCTCGTCATGGATTGTCCATAACGAACACCATGTTTAAGCATAAGGGTGTCCATATGTGCTCTTGGCACCAGGACACCCTAGGTCGCAGTTCGATGATCGACTTTGTTGTCGTCTCATCTGATCTGCGGCCGCATGTCTTGGACACTCGGGTGAGGAGAGGGGCGGAGCTGTCTACTGACCACTACCTGGTGGTGAGTTGGCTCCGATGGTGGGGGAGGATGCCGGTCAGACCTGGCAGACCCAAACGTATTGTGAGGGTCTGCTGGGAACGTCTGGCAGAGTCTCCCGTAAGACGGAGCTTTAACTCCCACCTCCGGGAGAGCTTTGAACACGTTCCGAGGGAGGCGGGGGACATGGAGTCCGAGTGGGCCGTGTTCCGCGCCTCTATTGTCGAGGCAGCTTATCGGAGCTGTGGCCGCAAGGTTGTTGGTGCCTGTCGTGGTGGCAACCCTCGAACCCGGTGGTGGACACCGGCAGTGAGGGATGCTGTCAGGCTGAAGAAGGAGTCCTATTGGGCCTTTTTGGCTTGTGGGACCCCGGAAGCAGCTGATAGGTACCGGCAGTCCAAGCGGCATGCGGCTCGGGTGGTTGCTGAGGCAAAAACTCGGGCGTGGGAGGAGTTCGGAGAGGCCATGGAGAATGACTTCCGTACGGCTTCGAGGCGATTCTGGTCCACCATCCGGCGTCTCAGGGGGGGAAAGAGGTACGAGACCAACACCATTTATGGTGGAGGTGGCGTGCTGCTGACCTCAACTCGGGATGTTGTGAGTCGGTGGGCGGAATACTTCGAAGACCTCCTCAATCCTACTGGCACGTCTTCCACTGAGGAAGCAGAGCCTGGGGACTTTGGGTCGGGTTCTCCGATCTCTGGTGCTGAGGTCGCCGAGGTGGTTAAAAAGCTCCGCGGTGGCAAGGCTCCGGGGGTGG
>JBBPBX010024986.1:10929-39239 GCA_038048925.1 Garcialebias charrua | reverse complement strand
GGAGGAGGTCCTTACCCAAGTGGAGGAGTTTAAGTATCTCGGGATCTTGTTCACGAATGAGGGAAAACTGGAGCGTGAGATCGATAGGCGGATAGGTGCAGCGTCCGCAGTGAAGCGGGCGCTGTACCGGTCTGTCGTGGTGAAGAGAGAGCTGAGTCAAAAGGCAAAGCTCTCAATTTACCGATCGATCTACGTTCCCACCCTCATCTATGGTCATGAGCTTTGGGTTATGACCGAAAGAACAAGATCTCGGATACAAGCGGCTGAAATGAGTTTTCTCCGCAGGGTGGCTGGACTCTCCCTTAGAGATAGGGTGAGAAGCTCAGTCATCCGGGAGGGACTCGGAGTAGAGCCGCTGCTTCTCCACATCGAGAGGAGCCAGTTGAGGTGGCTCGGGCATCTGGTTAGGATGCCTCCTGGACGCCTCCCTGGTGAGGTGTTCCGGGCACGTCCCACCGGGAGGAGACCCAGAGGAAGACCCAGGACGCGCTGGAGGGACTATGTTTCTCGGCTGGCCTGGGAACGCCTTGGGATTCCCCCGGAGGAGCTGCTCCAAGTGGCTGGGGAGAGGGAAGTCTGGGCCTCCCTACTTAGGCTGCTACCCCCGCGACCCGACCCCGGATAAGCGGAAGAAGATGGATGGATGGATGGATGGATGTTTGTTTACTGTAAAAGCAGCCAAATGTTAGAGTGTAACGAACCCCCGTGACATAGAGATGTAAAATATTTTTTGTCTCTGTTAAATTCAAATATAAATCATACACGGTACTTTTTATGGCACCCTTAATAATTTTCTTATGGCATGTAAGGATTTTCGGCAGACTTTCTAAATTTAAAATTATATTTTGAGCTATAACTCAGTGCACTGATGTCATCAGTAATGAGGATGTGACGCGAAAAAGTTAAAAAAAAACTTAATTAATAGACAATAAAGTCTAGACTTTGTAAAACTGGTTAAAAGATGACAACTGAACTTTCATGATGCAGCAGGTAAACAGGTTTGACCGACAAAGAATCAAACAGAATCTACCAGGATGTGCTCAGGATCAGGAACCACCATTCAAAGTCAAAAGCTCAGTGCCACTGGCCATAAAAACAAATTTCTTATCCAGACTTTAAGTCCTTTGAGTGTCAAATTGACAATTTCTGCAACAAATACATTCTAGACAATAAGAATACTGTAATAAAATCTGAAATTTTTCCCATGAACTGTTATAAAGAAAGTATCTTAAATTCCTTTGGTTCCAAGAGGAAGAGCTAGCCTTATGACATTCAGTCTAATAGAACTATAATTATTAAATATTGTATCGCTAATTATTGTTAAGTATTGTTAATTACATAATCGACCCATGGACAAAAAGGAACAAAGAGTTCTCCTCATAAACTGGATAAGTAATGCTTCTGCTAGATGTTTCAGACTTCAATACAAAAGTGTCAGAATATCTCTGCAGGCCCTTCCCTTCTGAGTGACACCTCTTTTGACCAACTGAGTTAATGTATCACTTCATATCCGATGAGGTCACTTCATAGCCGATGAGCATCATCGTGTGTGAAAAGACACGTGCAACTCAATACAGATCAGACTTTTAGCTATGTGTTGCATGATCAGGTGGGTTCTAAAATGTCAAGAAAATCCATGCATACACTTTACAACTTTCTGCTGCACATTTGTGCACTTGTGCATCAAACGTCTAAGAGACTTTGTTTTGCATTTTTCAATAGGAAATAAAGCTGTGATGGGATTTTCCAGACCATACCTCCATTTCTCAATGTGTAGCAGCATAAGAAAATTATTTTAAAAAATCAGGCAAAAGAACAAACAAACAAAAAATTGTTTCATTTTTGTGTTGCAACTTCATTAACTATGGTACATTCTGTTACAGTTACAATAATTTTGACCGCTGAGGTCAAACATTCAGCGTGTTGCCTTTACAGAGAGACCAAGCTTTTGCATCTACTCCAAAGGCTTCAATAACAGCATGTAATTGAATTTGGGTTTTTGTTCCAGGCTTTTTAGGCACAGTGGTGCCTCCAGAAATGTTTTAATGGGGTGACCAAGCGGGGGCCACTGAAATTCCTGGGGTGGCACACCAAAACCAAAAACCATACTAGAACCTCAGAAATTGTGCTGTTGTTGTAAAACAGTGATTGGAAAACTTTGGCAAGGATTTAACTCAGTTTCTGATTTTACAGGTAATAGCACGATGTGCACGGACCAGAACGGAGCTTGGTGCTCAGTGCCGCGGTCTTGTAAATCAGTGTTTTCAACCTTTTTTGAGCCAAGGCACAGTGTTTTCATTGAAAAAATCACGAGGCACACCACCAACCAAAATTGTAAACAACGATACTCTGTATCCGCCTATATTAAATATATAGTCATTCTTATCAAAGTGTCTTGAATAAGAATGAAATAAACACAAAAATGTATTTTTATCATATCTTATATTTCTTATTTCAAATTGCACTTAACATGTCTTCAAAAATACACCCTAACAGTGCCACAACAATGTGGTCTTAAATTTAAAGAGGTTGTAGAAAACTTCAAAGTTTTTTTACAAACTATTCTGTCTACAAGCATTCTGTTAGCCATTCTCTCTACATTTTACTCACTTGTTGGATAGCTTCTACCGCATACCAAGCACAACGGAGTCGGTGTCGTTGCGTCCCCGGTAAAAGTAAATGTAAACGAGATGTAACTCTCACTGTACTGTCTCGAGCTCACGGTATCTGCATTCTTCTAATATCCACTTATACTAGGGCCTACATCTGGGTCCGAATTTTGTCCAGGGACCAGATCGGAGTTAGTATTTTTTCTTTTCAAAAACTTTTCCATCACTGTCATAGTCTTGCTAGCAGCTAGCTAGAATGCAATGCTGTCACTGCTACATGTCACGTTCATGCATCACTACTTCTCTTGTTTTAATGTGCAATGCTATGTTCCATACTGCCATCTATCTAGTGATAAGGAAATTACACCAGTTAAGTGAAATTTGATATTTTCCACGGCACACCTGACGATCGCTCGCGGCACACTAGTGTGCCACGGCACAGTGGTTGAAAAACACTAATGATAAATGGTAAATGGACTGTACTTATATAGAGCCTTTCTATCTTATCAAGATACTCAAAGTGCTTTACTCTACAATCTGTGCCCTCATTTACCCATACAGCACTCTACTAATGAAAAGTGCATTATAAATGGAATTCATTATTATTACCCATACAGCACTCTACTAGATCTTTACAAAGACTAAACAGAGCTTTATCACATTCATACACCGATGGGACACACAGCAGAGGCAATGAAGGGTTCAGTGTCTTGCCCAGGGACACTTCAGCATGTGACTGTTGGTGGAATCAAACCCCCAATTTTTGTAATCCTTGTAATCCTGAGGTTGCGGGTTCGAGACCAGGTAGGAACCCAGGAACTTTGATTCACTGTAAATTTGATGTAATTTGATTCGAGTTCGATGTATGTCATGTGGTCATTCAGTTTGCACTACTTCTCATATTAGCACTAATGTTTGTATTACATTACTGCCTATAGTCATACTACTGTTTACATTCACTGTTTACATTTATTAATACTGTTTACATTTATTACTACTGTTTACATTTACACTACTTTTATATCTACACTACTGCTGATACATATACAGTATTCTCTGACTAGCCTTATTTAAGGATGCCCAATGTGCCTTATGTGCCTTACTGCATATGCCACTTTGCCTCTATACCAACATCAACTACCTCATACATATACTGTGTACATTAACTCATATGCTGCTGTGCCACTCTTTGCAAATGTCAATGCTAGAACCTTCAGTTTATTTTATAGATATACTTTTTATACTTTTTATACTACTATGAAAAAACTCAGGACAGTATTACACTTTTATTATTTCATTTTATGCTTATGTTCATTGGGTGTTTGGTGTTTCAGTGTTGGTGTAAATTTTCATACTTTTATACTACTATGAAAAAACTCAGGACAGTGTTACACTTTTACTATTTTATGCTTATGTTTATTAAATGTTTTAGTGTTTAGTGTTTAGATGGTTACTGTTGCACCGAGGGACTGAGAGAAACGCAATTTCAATCCTGTGTATGTCCTGTACATATTGCAGTTTTGACAATAAAGTTGACTTTGACTTTGACTTTGATGTAAACTGTCAGATCTTTCATGCGAGTTTGTTCACTGTGGTGACCCCTGCAGAAGGGAGCAGGGGCATGGGGTTCAGTTGGTAGAGCTGTTGCCTCTCAGCAAGAAGGTTACCCTCTGGTTCAAATCCTGTTTCGGGGTCTTTCTGGGTGGAGTTTGCATGTTCTCTATGTGCATGCGTGGGTTTCCTCCGGGTACTCCAGTTTCCTCCCACAGACCAAAAACATGCATGTTAGACTGATTGGTGACTCTAAATTGTCCCTATGAGTGAGAGAGTGAATGGTTTGTCTCATTTGTCTCTATGTGGTCCTGTGATGGACTTGTTGTGGGGGTCTTCCACCAGAAAATTTTGAATAAAGCAAATTCTATTTCCTGCATTCTGGTATATTTTAACAGGTTGTTAAAATATATACCTACCGGTACATCAATAAACACTTAATTCAATAGCTATTTTAGAGAGCAACAACAAGAAATAGCCTCCCCAACAGCTGTCCTAACACCCCCACCCCCCCACCGCAATGAACTGGGCAGCTGTCCAGATTGTTGGGCATCCCTCACTTGACAATTCAGAGCCTGACTCTTCTCCGCTGAATTCACTGTCCTCCTCGTTGTTGTCCTCCTCCACATGAGAAACCCCCATGGCTCCTCCTCAGGCTGTTCATGGCGGCTGCCTGTGGGCTCCTGCCTGGGTACGACAGCCTGGTTAGCTCGGCTCTCACCCACACCACTTGCACCTGCTCCAGTATCTCCATTACCACTGCTTTCATGTGCTTGAATTCTCGAATGTTTCTTATTAAGTTTCTTATTAAAAAATGAAAGTAAATTGGACTGTCTTTTCGACATTTTAATTGCTGTTATTTTGACAAATTGGTACTATTACAGCCATGTTTTTAGGATTTATGTACTGGAATTTATTTTTTGTTTGGTGTAATACCTGAAAGTCACAGTGAGTATGGTTAAAGGAGTCACAGGTAACTGCTCAGCAGGTGTGCTGATTGTGGCGGAAACACACTTGACCGTCGTCATCGTTGTGGTCTTTGTCATTTTATTTTGTTATGGCAATTATGTGAAACTTTTGGTTGTACTAAGCCCAAATGTAAGTGTGCAGCATTAAAATTTGCATCTAGATGGAGAACTCAAGATCAATAAATGCTCTACAAAAGAACCTCAAGTGTTCATTCATTAGATCCAGGAGGTCACAGTCAGCAGCTTCTCAGTGGCTTAGGTGTTTGTTTGTTTTTTGGGTTAAGAACAAGTCACTACTGGTACCATTGTTTTGATACGTGATGTAGTAACATGATTACCCATCAAACATTTCTCTCAAATTTTTAATAAAAGTAAATTTTATTAATGACCCACTTCAACTGTAAAACTGATTTGCAATTTAGTTGTGCAGTTCAATTACTTTGTACATTTTTGTGTTTTTAATTAAATTGCCCATGACTACACTTTTAGGGGCGGCAATTTTTTTTAAGGGTAGAAGTGGAAACGTTTACTTGAAGGGTCACCTCTAATGCTGCTTGTCCTCTTGGCCCTTACATCTACTTTTGACACCATCAGCCATGAGATCCTCATTTCTAGGCTGGAGCAGTGGGTGGGCATCACAGGGTCAGCCCTCAAATGGTTTAGGTCAGGGGTCACCAACACGGTGCCCGCGGGCACCCGGGTGCCCCCAAGGAACATTTGAGGTGCCTGCGGACCTGTTCTAAAAATAGCACAACTCACTACTACGGTAAGCTGCATTTAAAATGTCATTTTATTCAGTTGTTATTCTTTTTTTGTATTTATATATATTTTAAAATGGCTATCTTAAAAATATATTCTTAAAAATATGTTTATTATACATTTTTTTCAATTCATGCTTTGTTATTTCCGAAGAGTTTATCAAACTGGTGCCCTTTGTATGACTCCGCACCCACGAAATAGCTCTCAGTTTTGAAAAGGTTGGTGACCCCTGGTTTAGGTTCTACTTTTCAGTCTGACAGACGCTTTTGTGTCAATATCAAAGATTTCAGTTCAGCATTGGCAGTGCTTCAGTGGGAGGTATCGCAGGAGTCCATCCTCGTTCCCCTTCTCTTTTCTTTATACCTGCTGCCACTAGGTGCTATTTTCCGCCATCACAACATACCCTTTCATTTCTACACCGACGACTGAGTCAACAATTTGGGAGTGATAATGGCCCCTTCCTTGAAACTTAACAGTCACGTAAACATGATTGTTAAATCCTGTTTTTTTCAGCGGAGGCAGCTGTCTAAGCTGAAGCTCATTCTGTCCAAAAAGGACCACGAGACAGTGATTAATGCATTCACAACATCCAGGCTCGAATACTGCATTGCACTTCTGTTTGGAATCAGTCAGTCCTCCGTTGCACGTCTGATCCAAAATGCTGCAGCCCAATTTTTAACTGGTACAGACCATAGGGAGCACATTACTCCAGTTTTGGCCTCCCTGCACTGGCTACCCATTCACCTTCAGATCCACTTCAAAATACAGGTAGTCCTCGGGTTACGACATCCTCGACTTATGACGTTTCGTGGTTATGACGCACCTCCCATAAAAAAAAAAAATAAAAAAAAAACTATACTGTATATATATTTTTTTTTTTGAAAAGCAGAGTTACGCAGTTTCCGGTTTTTCTAGCTGCGGAGGCTACAGCTGCCATGTACTCCCTAAGTCTGGTCCTCTGGACATTCAAAAAACAAAACAAAACTTGTTGGAGCAAGCTGGACCGGCAGAAACAGGCAGCAGCTGTGAAAAAGTAGCTGTTTTATGGACGGTGGTTTTACGACGTAAACTCAATAGAGAATACAGAAGAGGGACGGAGGAACGGCTTCACCAGCATACCAGTAGGTTATTAACTCTTTTTTACCTTCATTATGGCTCCCAAATGTATGTGTGTTTTGATAATTATGTAGGGTACTGTGTTAGGATAAGCTAAGTGCTTGGTAAAATACAGTACTGTACGTATAAGGTGAAGTATTTACGTGTGTTCCGACTTACGTCGAAATTCGAGTTACGATGCAGCGTAGGAACGGAACTCCGTCGTAAGTCGGGGACTACCTTTACTCATGTATGTTTTTAAATCACTGAACAGTTCTGCCCCATCTTATCTCACTGACCTTCTGCAGCCATATGTCCCACCCAGAGCCATATAAAGTGAGAGTTGCGACACTCCCATAGAGTTCCATTGTAAGAATGGAATGCGGAAGTCACGTGGGTCATGGAGGGGGCTATTTGTTCCAAGGCTCTGGTTAAAGTACGAAGCTGCCTGCAGTAGCGCTCCGTCGCCGCCAGAGGGCGCAGCTCCACAAGGTTTCCATAGCCGTTGTTTGGAACGATTGACCGCCTGTCGGCGACATCAAAGAGTGTCGGAACTCTCTATATATATATGGCTCTGGTCCCACCAGGCTCTCTGATGTCAACAGACCAGATGCTTCTTTCAGTTCCAGTAACCCGTCGTAAGCTCAGATGTGAAAGGGCTTTCTCTGTTGCAAGTCCAAGTCTGTGGAATGAGTTGCCACTGCATGTCAGGCAGGCTCCCACACTTAGTCTTTGAGTAGCGCTTGAAAACCCACTTTTATTCCCTTGCCCTTGACACACTGTGTTTTGTTTTGATCCTATCTGTATCATTATGCTGGTGAAGATTCTCAGTCGTCCAGGACATGATAAAATCAAAAAGGTGTTCAATACCAGATCAACTGGACTTTATTTGTTGCAAAAGACGTATCTGTATCATTGTTGGTCATTTAGTTACTATTTGCTGCTATTTGTATCTATATTTTTATTTTACATTTTCCTGTCCTCTGTGCTTGTTTGTTTCTATTGTAGAGCACTTTCGTTGGAGTTTTAAGTGCTCCATAAATAAATTGGTATGGTATGGTAATGCTCCAATTAGGAAGCTCGTAAGCAGCTGTTATGTTTAAAATGAGTGTTTATGTAATTATTTTCAGATTACAAATCCAATATAGGTTTTATTCGTTCAAATTTGTTCATAACTTTATTATTGGTAAGCCTGAGAGTTACTGGGTCCAAGCAAACAGTTACTGGAACCCACGCTGTCAAATTGTCAGATCCTGTTCAAGCAGGATCCGACTCAAATTATGCACTGTTTATAAGGATCTACTTACTAATTCTTAAGTTTTGGGAAATTAAAAATGCATTGCATACTAAGCAAAAGTTTGGGACTCAAGAGAATAAATTGTTTGGCCAAGGGGGCCAACAGATTTTATGGGGTGGCCCTTGCCCCTCCTTGGTGGCGTGAAATCTCGCGAGATTTGACGGCCTCCCTCCGGGATCTCTGCGCTGTTTACATTACAGCAGGGGCCTTCCACTGGAATCCTGTCTAAACAGCACGTCTCACTCCACAGCACAGGCGGTCTCTGTGGAGTGGAAAAAAACTTCATAGTGTACAGGCAAGTGCCACGCAAGAAGAGAGGCCCGCTTCGTCAACTTTTGTTACGACCCTGGACAAAAAGGGAAAGTCTCACAAGAAAGAAAGTCGCCTCTACGGTGAACGCGAAGGAGGATTAGCTTAGCATCAGATTCCCACTTCCTGGTAAGTACAGCCACAGCGAACTTATTAAAGTTACAGCTAATGAACTTTTTATAAACTGTTCTCACCTTTGTGTTTGACTTGTTAAGAAACTAGCAGTCTCACAAAAACACACACGTACACTGTTTTGTTCCTTTTTTAAAGTTTGGCACGCACTTGTAAAAGTTTGGAAGTTCGCCACTAGCTTTGCCTGTGTTAGCCAACTAGCATGCAGCTGTGCTAACTCAAATTACCTTTCAAATTACACAATCGACACTTGTCAGTGAACGCTAACAATGGCTCTGTAGCCATGTAATTGTGGCGTGTTAAGACAACTTTCTCCTAAATTAGTTTTCGGCACAATAAATTCATGCAGCTTAAACGTGTGATGGAGACATGACAGTGATTGCTTCTGTTCATGCCTCACTGATTCGGTGTGTGATGTCTGAAACTTTCTGCGGCGTGCATGGCTGAACATACCCGTCTTTCACAAGATTTTCTTCCTCATTTTTGTTTTTCACCACGGCTATTTGTGTCCTTTGTCATGTGCTGTATCTCTAAAAGCAAACTTAAATTCTCTTTACTATGCTTACTTAACTTCAAGTACCAAATTGTCAAGATTGAGGCTTTATTCTGTATTTGTATTTATAATGTGTTTAAAAAGTCTGATTCTTAAACTATTCCACATAATTTTGGTGACAAGACACAAAGTTAAAAAAACGTTTTTCACCCATATGTGCTCTTTTTTTTTTTAAAGCAAATGAGCAACATAGACATCTGTATAAACTAATTTATTTCTATGTTGAGGTAAAAGTGTGGCCCTTGTCTATGCAGCTGCTGTAAAACAAAGTATTATGTTGCTGACAACTTTACACGTATCTGCATTTATTTGTTTTCATTTTCTTCTCGAACATCTTAAAATACTTAGTGGTCAATGCTATAGAATTATTCCTAAATGAAAGTATGTCTTCTTACAGGCTTAATCAAACATCTAGATCAGGGGTCTGCAACCTTTACAATCAAAAGAGCCATTTCTGCCCCTTTGTTCACTAAATTAAACGTGTCCGGAGCCACAATACCTGCTACAACTGGGATTCTCAACTGGTGGCCCACGGACCACTTTAAGTTTGTTGGAGGACAATTTTCTGACCAGTAGGGTAGTTTTCTGGCCATTGTAGAGCTGAAAATATCTAATGATTTGTTGATATTTTTACATTTGAAGACAAAAAAAAGGACAGGATTATTGTAAAGAAGGAAAAATAATATGTTCTTTCCCATAAAAAAATAAAATAACAATGAACTATGCAGGTCTAGGTAAATTATTTTAATTGTGGAAAAATTAAATATCCTACTTCGAATAAATAAAGTTCAAGTATGTTTTACTCCTATTAGTTCTAGTATTCACACATTTGCAAAGGAAATGACAGGAAAAACTGCTAAAACTAACCCTTTTTGTTGTTATAAGAACAAATAAAATTCAGTTTAAAGTTAGTTTTGATCGTGCGGCAGCACGGTGGCACAACTGGTAGAGCTGCTGCCTCTCAGCGAGCAGGTCCCCGGTTCAAATCCCAGCCCGGGGGCCTTTCTGGGTGGAGTTTGCATGTTCTCTCCATGCATGCGTGGGTTTTCTCCGGGTGCTCCGGTTTCCTCCCACAGTCCAAAACCATGCTTGTTAGGCTGATTGGTAACTCTAAATTGACCCTGGGTGTGAGTGAGACAGGTCCCTCTTGTAAATGAGTCCCCGTGGCTCAACGAGGCTAGCCTGTATAAATAAAGGTTGAATGAATGAATCAAAGCTTGAAAAAGCCACTGTTGAAGGACCAAAGAGCCGCATGTGGCTCCAGAGCTGCAGGTTGCAGACCCCTGATCTAGATGATTCTGCCTCAAAGCCAAATCAATCAGCAATAAACCTATAATCACAGACACATAAAGCACTCTTTAAAAATAACTTGCTACCATCCTAAACATTACATATTTTTTTGCACACACGTGGTTTGAAGAACACAACAAAAGCTACTAAATTAAACTACTATTTATTATCATTCTTATTAATTCAATAAAGTTCTAATTGATGCTTAACAATAGTCCAACTTGTTTGCTCCATGATATTTAGATTATAAAACTGGGATCTGAAATCTCAACCCAAGGTGGCGATTTCAGATACAGTATAGATTTACATTTTAGACGGTATAGTTATTATTTTTTTAAACAATGATGCCTTTTTTTCCAACAATGTCAGTAAAAACAGTTTATTTTAGAGATAAATTTTATTTTAGAGTTTATTTATGACTGCTAAAATAATTTATTTTTAGATTTAAATCTAAATGTAAATTTACCATTTACCAATTAATGGAAAATGAAAAATATTTCATTTTTTTGTTACTTTTTTTATATTTCTTTAATGATTATTACCAAACCTGTAAAAACAAACAAAAAATAATTATTTCTTACATTTTTGGTTGGAACTCGAGTTGACCAGGGTGTATATTGTTAATAACATTTATAAATTTCCACTTAAACAAAATACACAATATTTATATCTAAGGAAAAATACTTTAAAATAATCTGGAATTATTCTCCAAAAGCAAAGTAACTCAGTTAAAATATTGGATGCAGGGAGTCTTAATTCTAAAAAAAAAAAATCTAAAAGTTTGGGGATTACATGTAGGAGGGAAGCTGAATCCAGTGGAACGTTGCTGTCACTGTCCATCCCAGTCACATATTTAAGGCGTCACGCTATCACATTTGTCTACACCAAAGAAAGATGATTCAAAACAGGAGTTAGTGGGAGCTGACATACCTTGCTGACCCAATTATTACTCACTTCTGCGTTGCCACATTTGATCATCGTCAGAGCCAACAGACTTGAGTCATCAGGTGATTGAGATGAACACTGGCTTGCTGTATGAAGTTGATAATCAGAGATTGTGTCATGAACCGCATGATCAGAAAATGACTGACAAATGTTTGCATCAGTTTCTGTGATGAAGGATTTCTGTCAGTATGGTATATCTGGTTTTTATTTTCAGCTTTTTGGAGAAAGATTACCCATGAGAGCAGTTGGAAATTTATCTTTGTTCTGTTGTTTGGATTTAGCAGGTGTGGCTTGATCTGATCTTATAATGTCTTAGAAAGTTTTTTTTTAACTTAATTAACAAATAACTTTTATTTTCATCATTGTATGATGAGTGTCAGATGTATTCTTTGGGTAGTTTCGGTGTTACTGATTTTTTTTCCCTGCTACAAAGACATTCAGAATCAAATCTGCTGTACTCACATGGGAACAATTTAAAAAGTTAAAATTTGTAACCTTGTAAAATAAAATGGCTGATAATATCTGCTTTGAGCATGTGTAGGTAGGAATGTGTGCATGTAAATACAATTTGTATACTGTATTTAAAAAATAATTACCGGTACCCAGTTTGCAATTTTTTGGGTCGGGTTAAGATCTGTTTGCAGAAGCAAAAACCTGCGTGTAAATCTTTACGCTTATGTTTGCGTGTGAGTTTCAACTTGCAAGTACAAATTATAACCCAATGTTTCTTCCTCTCAGCTGATTGCTCAATGTCATGTCCAATCACAAATTTAACAATACAATTGAGAACAGATGGGTGTGGCTAACGGGGTGGCATTTTACTGAGCTGCAGGTCCTGGAAGAGTACAGTAGTACATTTTGAAGATGAAGGACGGCACCAGCGCTACCGAACATGATTTTCAAAAATGTATACTGTATCGGGACAATGATTTTGTTTTTGTTCCACTAAACCACAAAGTAATTCCTACCTGAGTCGCAAAAGCACTGGTGCCGTCCTCCATTTTCAAAATGTACCGTTACAGGACCTGCATAGTTTTACTCGTACTGTAGTTATTTGCTTTGTACTGTATTTGTGAACAGACCTTAACAAAAAAAAAATTGTAACTTGTGAAATAATTTTTTACAATTAAAAAATCTTTTTTACTTGCACACATTCCTATCTACACATGCTCAAAGGGTATACTCAGCCATTTTTATTTCGCAAGGTTCTTCTTCTTTATTCTTCTTCTTCTTTTGGCTTTTCCTTCTTCAGGGGTCGCCACAGCGAGCCATCCTCCTCCATCTCACTCTGTCCTCTGCATCCTCTGTCCTCACTCCATGTCCTCTAACTGCATCCACATATCTCCTCTGTCTTTTTCCTGGCAGTTGTATTTCTAACATCCTTCTACCAATATACCCACTGTCCCTCCTCTGGACATGTCCAAACCATCTCAGTCTGGCCTCTCTAACTTTATCTCCCACCTGTTCAACCTCTGATGATCTCATTCCTGATCTTATCCATCCTTGTCACTCCTAAGGAGAACTTCATCATCTTCATTTTATCATCTTCAGGCTGAGGAACAGCTTCTACCCTGAGGCTGTCAGACTCATGAATAAATAAATAATAAGAATAAACACTGCAAAATGTCACATCATGCTGATACTGATCTGTTTCTTGTTGCTGCGTTCATCTGTGACTATCTGCGTTCATCTGTGACTATCTGCGTTCATCTGTGACCATCTGCTCATGTTCGTGCTGCTGTTTATAATGATGTTTTTCTACTACATTAGGGCTTAGTGTATTACTAGCTGATGTCTCTCTTAGTTAATCCTAGATGTTATTATTGTTTTTCTCTTGCATTTGTTGTTGGATGTAACTGGGACCCTGTGTACATAATCTCGTTTTCAACACATGTACTACATGCGGTGCAAATGACAATAAATTCTCTCTGACTCTGACTCTGACTCATTTCTGCTACTTCCAGTTCTTTCTCCTGTCTTTTTGTCAGTGCCACTGTCTCCAGACCATACAACATAGCTGGTCTCACCACTGTCTTGGAAACTTTTCCTTTGACCTTTGCTGACATACCGTACTTTTGTCACAAATCACTCCTGAATTTTTTTGCCATCCACTCCCTCCTGCCTGGACGCTCTTCTTCACCTCTTTACCACATTCTCCATTTTCCTGGACAGTGGACCCCGAGTACTTGAAGTCCTGCACCTTTGTGACCTCTGCTCCTTGTAGCCTCACTGTTCCACCTGCCTCCCTCTCATTCACACACATGTTCACTTTCATTCCTCTTCTTTCAAGTGCATTTTATTTTACAAGGTTACAAAACAATTCACAACTACGCAGTTTGATTTACAAACAACAAAATGTATACGATTGGAATTAGCGCCAATACACTCACTCAGAGCAGTGCTGGAATTTAACAAATCACTCAGTCTTGTGAGAGTTTCCTGTTTAAGCCCTGAAGCTGGCCCCTCCACAGCATTAAAGATCAGATGAGACATTTGTCATCTGACCATTTTAACAGTCATCTTGCCTTTGGGTTTGCACAGAGAGCAAATATTTGCAATTTTTTTTCTTTCATGAAGCATATTTGAAGGAAGATGCTTCCTGAGGCTTTTTATTTTTTATAGCTACATTAAACAGTCTTTTGCATGATGTGAAAGACCTTGACCAAGCATTGCACAGAAACAATGCTGTAGTAGATCACTACCATATGCTATATTAATATTCTTGCTTTAGGGTTATTTAGTACATTAAAAGAAAATAAGTTAATAAATAAATATTGAAATGTTTATAGATAAAAGATGAAAATAGGAGCTTAATGGTGTAGAAGATTTTAAATGGAGCTTTTCCTTTTTGCACTCAGTTTAGTTCAAGTTTAGAGCAAGGTCTTTGGCAAAGAGTGGGCTGTGTAAGCGGCTTCCTAAACTCCTCTCAAACAGCCATCCTGTCAATATTTTTCATATCCATCTCCCCTTTATTATATGAAGGGTCAGTGATGCTTGAAGTATTCAAATATTGTTGGAGGATGCTTCACAGCTCCTTATGTCACGCAAATGTTCATTTTAGTGTGGCACTGGTGCTTTTTCTCATTGGGCTTTGACGTGCCCTGAGGGGAACATACTACAAAGACTTGAAAACAAACAAAAAATTACTGTCCTGGGACCTGTTTTAAAGTTGATGAAATGCTTTCTCTGCCCTGTGTCAGCTCATACCATGACCACACAGTGTCAGTGGTTTATTCCACAGCAAAGGGTGTTGAAGAAAATAGGATTTCTTCATGCTTTTTTATTTATGTACAGTATTATATTTTTTTATAATGTTGGCCTTGTTTTTGGCTCTAAATCTCTGTATGGTGTAGAAATACTCTTTTTATGTGCAGTAGAGTTATGGAAAAAAAATTGTGGTGATTAATTAAGCGAAGATAAAATGCAAATTTTTTTAGCTTACAGAGCAGAGCTTTTAAGCAGAAAAGGAAAAAATTAAATATGAATAAATAAGTAAATGACTTTTTTCTACAGTTCTCTACCCATACTATAAAGGAAAATAAAATATTAACTTATAACAAAATTACATTTCTGTGCTTTTATGTTTGTGTAACTTTTGGAACTAATATTTAAACATAGGAGTTAAAAAAACAACTCAGTGACTGCAAATCCATGTTTTCATGTAAAGAAACTTGACAAATAAGGGCCAGTTTACACGGCGCGTATTTTGAGTGTAACCGCTACTTTCTCTTTGCGACTTTGCTTATCGCCTACACGACGCTGCTGGCCCCCCTCGATGACACCGATACTTTTCTGACCCTGCTCTCAAGGTGGAACTTTTTCGCTGACCCCCCGCTGATAATGTAAACATCTCCCGTGGAGCTTTTGTGTCAACCACATGCGCGCAGCCCGCATGCGCGTGGACAGTCTGACATTTCACGTGTCACGTTGCAAAATATAACAGTTTAACAATAATAAACAGTATTTATGTTGGCGTGGGAGATGTAAATTTATCTGAACTACAGTATCTATCTGGACTCGTTACATTTTTTAAACAGTGCGTAACGTGCTGTGAAAATGAAGACACCAGGTTTATTTTTTATTTTTTTATTTATTCAGCACCAAAGTTTAAACACAAACACTGAGAATTAAACTGAACACACTATTAAAACACGTGAACTGAACTGTAACTACGACTCTTGCTGTGTGTTCATCTGGACCCATCAGAACCGCCGAACCGTCTGCCTGCTGGAACGACAGCTTCTCCACCTGGCAGAAATAAATAAATAAATAAATAAAAACTCAGTTGTTGTGTGATCAAAGTAAACACAAGCAAACATTATATTAAGAACGTTGATTTACCTGCTGTAAGTCAGCTGTATCACGGAGTAAAGTCCGGTTCTGGTCCACAGTCCACTCAGCGGTTCTGGTTCTGGTCCACAGTCTCAGCGTCTAGTGTGCAGCTTGTTAGATGAAGCGGGTCCCACTGACTCAAATCTGTTGACTCTTGTCCAAATTCCAGCTTTAACTTGTTGTTAACTTGTTGACAACAACTTGTAGTTAGCTGATTTTAGCCAGAGAGGAAAACAAGACGAGGCAGCTGGTCTGTTTACCTCAGGCAGCGCATGCGTAGTAGTGAAGGTTCCAAAAATCACAGCGCCATCTAAAGGCCCAGCATGGTAACTACAGTGAAATCATGAGGACGGGGGGTTGGAGGGGGAGAGAGTCGTATCCACAGAATTCGACAGTGTCAACGCAAAACTTTTCACCTAATTAACATACCCAAAACATCCGTTTCCCCCACACAGTGTCCGTGTAAACAGGGCCTAAGTTTAACATGTCCATACTCTTATGATAGTAAGCAAACGTATATGCACAGCAAGGCGCAGCTTGATAAACCGGAACTGGTAAATGGTACAATTAATGCTGCAAAAGTCCTAAAGTAAGCATCAGTTTCCTGTTTGGGCAGCTTATAAATACTGTGTTTTTTTCTTCTTCTTTTTTTTCTTGCATGTACTGAGTAGCTTAACATGCATTCTGTCAGGTTGACATATTGAGTACTAGCATTTGTTGAAATGTTATTTTACATCAAAGAAGACACTCGAGTAACTACTGTTGTTTGCCTTTGCTTGTTTATACTGACTAAAGTGAAAAAAGTGGATAGGGTTGTGTACTTTCTATGCTTACACTGCAAAATCTGAAGAGGAACAACAGTGATCGTTTCCAGAGTTATGTGTTGTGGAGTTCAGGCTTTCCTAAAATTTAAACTGGTCTCTGTAACTTCTTCCAGTACCGTCTCAGAAGTGGGAACAGTTACCACCATTTGTGCTACTGATGGTTGTGGATTACCATATTTTCTGACGTGTAAGTCACTCAAGAGTATAAGCCATATCAGTCAAAAAAGCATCATGAAGAGGAAGAAACATATATAAGTCGCTTCGACGTATAAGTCACATCTATTATGCGCCATTGCTGACCCCTGGGAAACATGAGCTGGTGTCGTCCAAAAAATCAATTGGCGGCCACGGGAGCACGCACGGGAGGTCTCGCTGTTGCAGTTCTTTGAAATTTAACGACACTTAATAACAATTATTTGTTTGCTTGACATTATAGCAAATGTGTGTCTCGGTTTAACTTTTTCGTTAAAGGGGACCAAATATTGGTTTTATAAATTTTTATGGTATGTCTGTGGGCTAATCCAGACCATCCATCCATCCATCCATTTTCTTCCGCTTATCCGGGGTCGGGTCGCGGGGGTAGCAGCCTGAAGTAGGGAGGCCCAGACTTCCCTCTCCCCAGCCACTTGGAGCAGCTCCTCTGGGGGAATCCCAAGGCGTTCCCAGGCCAGCCGAGAAACATAGTCCCTCCAGCGTGTCCTGGGTCTTCCTCTGGGTCTCCTCCCGGTGTAATCCAGACCATGTTCATTCAATTTAATGCACAAAATAATTCTTAGATAATAAAATATCCCCTTTCTAGTTGTGCCTTTTCTCACTTCCGTTCTGAACAGGCTGTTTATGATAAGGCCACGCCCTTCAAAAATCTGTTTACATTAACTCTGCCCTCCAAAGGGGACCCAGAGTCAGACCCAGAGGCAGACGCCATTTTGGGCAGGGCAAATGAGGCGCTGACGCGTCGTGTAGGCTGCTGAGAAACATCCATAAGTTCACCCTCCATGTTAAAAACTCTTCGTTTGACTCTTCGAAAACAAGCAATAAGGCTGCAGAGTAACACACTGGCTGCTAACTGCTATACACGCTCTCTCTAGCGGGGACCGCTTTTTTCACGGACCACATCCGGCGCGGACCGGATATGGTCCGCGAGCAGTCGTCCGGTTGATTTAAGAGCCCGTAAATAAGTTTTTTCGTTGATAGATAATTAGTTATTAGCGGTACTGCATTTTAACAACAACGAAACATCGAACTCTAGTAGCCATTGTGCTGACATGAACTCAGGAAAAAAAAACGTGACGTCTTTTATACTGAAGTGGGTGGAGCATCACCAGGGGTTGCTAGGTGAGGGGCTGGACTCAGGTTGGGGTGGGTTGTCCTGCGGCTTGTGACGTCACAAGCCGCAGGATTTGAAAACGAGACATTTATATCACTGAAAAATAAATATACTTAGAGTAAATAAACCACTGGGTGCATTTTTTTGGTCCTAGGACTGTTTTTTTAAGAAGTACATAACCAAAGTTGAGTAAAAAAAACATTAAAAAGTGAATTTTGCATCTGTGGTCCCCTTTAATAAATGCAATTTAATGGTCAATGTTTGGGGGGTAGTGGTACAGGAACAACATATACGCCTACCAGTAGTTGTCAAAAGCCTAGAAGGCCCTTTCACATATCTAGCGGCTGCAAATGGTTACGTTTACTCTGGTTCATGTCAGTATGAATGAACATTTAAAGCGTCAGTCAAAAATTGCATCATGAATATGGAAAAAACATACCGGTACATAAGTTGCTTCGGCATAAAAGTCGCAGGACTGGCAAATCTGTGCAAAACACTGCGACTTATGCGCTGTAAAATACGGTAACCGTTTTGTATAGTGTATGTTGCAGAATAACAAAACCACATATGCCTTTTTGATAAACGGCATAACTGAGCGGTGAACTGTAATAAAAAGTAGCTCTCCAGCTAAATTTTTCCTTTTTTATTATTGGCTATCACTCTGTAGTTGCTTTTTTCTTCCTATCGCTTTTGATTATCCACATCATGCAAAGACACAAAAGCCTCAGGTTAATCTTCACGTTCATCAAATAACTACAAGATGGTATATGCCACTGTAGACGTTGCATCAGTGGCAGTGACGGCACACATTTGTCATGACATGAGACAAAACATAATGAATTTACACTCGAGCAGGAATAGAGGAAGATATTTAGGGTGTTGCTTGCTGACTGCTATGGGCATTTGTTTCAACCTCACCATACATGAGGCTTAATGTCTCGTATGAGAGTTTCTGCTGAACTGAGCAAATTTGTGTAAGAGCATCTTGTTTTGTCACACTGTCGGTTTTACACTTTGTCTTTTCTTGGTGAACTGCGTAGGACATTTAAACTACTCTAACACAGAGCATTTTTGATTTCACTGATTTAAAATACTTATTTTGTCACATGAATTTTCATTTTAGTTTGGCATTGATGCCTTTTCCCACTGGGGTCTGTGGTGTCATGGAGAGAACATACAAGGACATCCAAGACAAACGTTCTGACCGTGGAACTGTTTTAGGTTAAGGTAGAACATTTAAAATAATAATAATATTAATTCTGCTCATTCTCAATCAGTTCATCTGGACAGTTTCTTCTTAAATAATATTAATTGTTTTTATGTATCTAAGTGGTACTGTGATATTAAAATGTCCATCATAGATTTGTTGAGTACGGTATGCTGACAAAATTGTTTGTTTATAAAACAATTTCACACAAACTTTCAATGGTTATGGTGCAAATAATCAAATGGAAACTACGGTAGATGCTTGACATCTAACTGGATTTCTTTAGAGAGTCAGAGTCAGAGAGTCTTAATTGTCATTTGCACCGCATGTGGTAAGTAAGTAAGTAAACTTTATTTATATAGCACCTTTCACAGATATAAAATCACAAAGTGCTTTACAAAAGAAATACACATAATAAAATCATACTAAAATCATACTAAAATCATACACTCTTAAAACATGCTATACAAAAAGGTTACACATGATAAACTCTAAAATCGATAAGTACAATTAACCATAAGCCTGTTTAAAAAGATAAGTCTTAAGACTTCTCTTAAATGCATCAGTCGACTCGGAGCTGCGCATTGTTAGAGGGAGAGCGTTCCAGAGCCTCGGTGCCACCACCTGAAATGCTCTATCACCACGGGTTTTAAAATGGGTTCTAGGGACCGACAGCAGTAGCTGATTAGAAGACCTCAGAGTTCTAGACTGACAGAGTGGCTTCAAAAGATTGAAAACATATTTGGGAGTCTCACCATGGAGTGCTTTAAAAGTTAAAACCAAAATTTTAAAATGAACCCTAAAATATATCGGAAGCCAGTGGAGAGAGTACAGAACAGGAGTAATATGATCCGTTCTGCGGGTTCCAGTCAAAAGTCTGGCTGCAGCGTTCTGCACAGACTGAAGAGAAGCCATGGTGGATTTACTTATCCCTACTAAAAGGCCGTTACAATAATCCAACCGAGAAGAAATAAAAGCATGGACAACCATTTCTAATTCTGTCTTAGATAAAATAGCTCGCAACTTTGAAATGTTCCTTAAATGATAAAAACAGTTGCGAACTAACAGTTTACAATGACTGTCCATTGACAGAGAGCTATCAAAGTTTGTGGACTTCTGTGTTGTTCCTTCTGAAGTCCACAATCATCTCCTTTGTCTTCTTCACATTAGATTAGATTACATTTCCTGGTACATGTGATGAAAACAAGATTATGTACATGGGGTCCCAGTTACATCCAACAACAAATGCAAGAGAAAAACAGTAATAACATCTAGAATTAACTAAGAAAAACATCAACTATTAATACACTAAGCCTAATATAGTGGGAATAAACAGCGGCACGAACATGAGTTTGTATGAGCAGATGGTCACAGATGAACACAGATGAACACAGCAACAAGAAAACAGATCAGCATCAGCACAATGTGATATTTTGCAGTGTTTATTTTTTATTTTATTTTTATTTATTCATGAGTCTAACAGCCTCAGGGTAGAAGCTGTTCCTCAGTCTAGTGGTTCTACACTTGATGCTCCTCAACCTCCGTCCTGAGGGGAGTGGGGCAAAGAGTGAGTGTGCTGGATGAGTGAGGTCTTTCATGATGCAGGTGGCTCTTTTCCTGCATCTGGAGGTGTAAATGTCTGTGATGGTGGGGAGACTGACTCCAACAGACTTCTGTGCAGCCTTCACCACTCTCTGTAGAGCTTTCCTCTCTTCAACTGTGCAGCCTCCATGCCACACGTTGATGCTGGAGCACAGGACGCTCTCCACTGCACACCTGTAGAACGAGGTGAGAACTGGGCTGCTCAGACCAGCACGTCTCAGCCGTCTGAGGAAGTAGAGTCTCTGATGACCTTTCTTGATCAGGCTGGTGGTGTTGTTGCTCCAGCTGAGGTTATCATTCATGTGTACACCCAAGTATTTGTAGCTGGAGACCACTTCCACTGCAGACCCACCTATTTTCAGTGGGGCGTGGGTGTGTTTGTTCCTTCTGAAGTCCACAATCATCTCCTTTGTCTTCTTCACATTCATGTGAAGATTATTCTCTTTGCACCAGCTCTCCAGATGTTCCACCTCCTGTCTGTAGCTGGACTCATCATTGTTTGTGATGCATCCCACCACCGCTGTATCATCTGCAAACTTAACAATATGACAGCCTGGAAGTGTGGCTGTACAATCATATGTGAGCAGAGTGAACAGAAGGGGGCTCAGCACACATCCTTGAGGAGAGCCAGTGCTGAGGGTTATGGTGGACGAGGAGAAGTTGTGGATCTTCACGGACTGTGGTCTGTCTGTTAAGAAGTCTAGTACCCAGTTACAAATAGAGGGGCTTAGTCCAAGTGTAGATAGTTTGTCTATCAGAGTTTGGGGGATCATGGTGTTGAAGGCAGATGTGAAGTCCACAAAGAGCAGACGCACGTATGAGTCCTTCTGATCCAGGTGGGTGAGAGCAGTGTGGACCACGGAAGAAATGGCGTCCTCTGTTGATCGGTTCTCACGGTATGCGTATTGATGAGGGTCCTCGTTGATGTTGACGGTTGCCTTGATGTGGGACATGACCAGTTTCTCAAAACATTTAGCGACTATCGGGGTGAGGGCCACTGGTCTATAGTCATTCAGACCAGTCACTGTGGAGCTCTTTGGGACTGGGATGATGGTCGCGGTCTTCAGGCAGGTGGGAACTGACTCCAGTGCAAGTGAGGTGGTGAAGATGTCAGCCAGCACCTCACAGAGCTGGTCCGCACATTCCTTCAGAACTTTCCCTGGGATGTTGTCTGGTCCGGTTGCTTTATGAGGATTAATCTTTCTGAGACTGCCTCTCACTTCTGCTGCGGTCACCCTGAGATGCTCTTCATCTGGTGATGAGGTGAGTCTGGTGCTAGCTGGTCTGTTTGGATCATCAAAACGTGCATAAAACTTATTGAGGGCATCAGGCAGAGATGGGTCCCTGGGGCATTGTTTGTTCTTGCCTTTGTAATCTGTTATGCATTTAATACCCTTCCACATGCTCCGTGGGTCTTGTGAGGTGAACTGTCCCTCTATCCTCTGTGCATACGTGGCCTTGGCCTTCTTAATGCCATCCTTCAGTTCATTCCTGCTCTTTCTCAGCTCCTCTTTATCTCCTGACTTGAATGCAGTGTCCCTGGCTGCTAGCAAGGCGTGAACTTCTTTATTTAACCAGGGTTTCCGGTTCGGGTAGGATTTAACATATTTTCTTATGGATACATTTTCAGAGCATGTACTGATGTAGCCCAGGACTGAGGAAGCATAGAGTTCCATATCCACTGAACTTCCTTCAGTAGCTGCTTCTCTGAAAACAGACCAGTTTGTCTTCTCAAAACAGTCTCTCAACATGGGGGAACTATCTTGACTCCAGATTCTTATCTCTCTTTGTTCCGGCTTGGAGCGCCTGAGTGGGGGGAGTTGTCTTGGTGCCAGGATCAGAGAGTCGTGATCGGAAGCTCCGAGCGCTGGGCGTGTCTTCGCCGTGTACGCCCCCTTTACATTTGTGTAGACTTGGTCCAGCGTTTTATCACCTCTCGTTGCTGTGAAGACGTTCTTATTGAAGGCTGGGAGGGAGATTTGAAGATCTACGTGATTGACGTCTCCGCAAACAATGAAGAGCCCCTCAGGATATTTACACTGCAGCGAGGTGAGTAAGTCATGAATTTCTCCCTGGGCGTCATTAGCATTAGCATCGGGTGCTATGTAAATAGCTGTTATTAAAATCACAGCATGGTCGCGAGGAAGGTAATGCGGCCTACATCTTACTGTGATCAACTCGACGGCAGCTGAACAAAGCCTTTTAATCACGGAACAGTTCGTGCACCAGTCTTTGTGCACGTAAATACAAACACCGCCACCTCGTGTTTTCCCTGTAGTCTCGGTGCACCGGTCCGTTCTGAAAAAGAGTCTATTATCCAACTCATAAACAGAGTCTGGTGTATCCTCAGAGATCCACGTTTCCGTTAGGCAGAGCACGGAGCACCTTCTCATCTCCTCCGACGTGGTCACTCTCAAACGAAGTAGATCCATTTTGTTGTCCAGCGAGCGGACGTTAGACAGAAAAAGAGCCGGCATCGGGGGTCTACCGGTTTTAGCGTCTGCCCGCAGTCTCGTCATAATTCCTGCTCGGCAACCTCTCTTCTTTCCTCGTGAGCAACGCTTCCTTTTCTTTCCCCTGGAGCGCGTCTGCTTCCAGAAAGATGTCCTTAACAGCTCCAATCTTCCGAGCTCTGATTTGAGTTCGTTGCTGATTTCAGCTGTGCCCTGTGGTAAATCCGCTCCGATTCTTAACAGTTCAGTTCGGCTATAATTCACCCGCAAAAAACGCGCAGAGTCAGGTACAAAAACACTATTAAAATTACTAAAAACTAGGGATGAACCGGGAGCTCGTGAAGCTGCGGCTGCTCTGAGCGCGGCCATCTTGCCAAAAAAAAAACTGTAAACTACTGTTTACTGTAGTTATTTTGATTTTATACTGCCTTTAAGGGTTTTATTAGAACAATGTATCTTAATGTATTGCTTTCTCAATTTACATTATAGGTTCTTATGACTACTTTTTCAGTAAATAAAAATAATAGCATATTTTTGAATTTATTTTTTGTTTTGTATTAAATTATTATTATTATTTTTGTGCTTGTATTCTGGTTGTGCTAACAGTCCATAATAATTATGCTGCAGCTCCAAAGTCTTTAATACTGGAGTATTTTTTAATAAACTGAGTTCTTGAGATGATTAGTTACCACAAATGTATTAAATACTCAAATGTTTGCAACCAAAATGGTTATTGCATTTTATCAGCCACTGATGATTTCTCTGTTTTACCCAGAATGCCACAATACCATCTGCAATAAATCTCAAACAGGCAAATGCTAGAGATGCATTAAAGGTTAACCGGTTGTTTCTAACATAGATGGTTAGAAAATCACTAATTATTACCAACAGTTTTTCGTAGTCTGTAAACGGTAATGTTCTGTTACTACATTAAAGCCACTAGAGTCCATTACAGTACTTGAAGCATCTTTGAACTAAGAAATATCTGCACATCTATTGAACACTGTTGGATATCATTTACACCACTTGCAACGTAGACATAAATAGACATACTTTATATTTTGCCTAGCTTTATTATGTGTAACTGTAAACATCATAATAATAATGTCTATTCCTGTCATCTGCGTATGTTCCCATACACAGACGAAATTCGTCTCTGCATTTAACCCAACCACCTACCAGGTGGTGCAGTGAGCAGCCCAAAAGCGCCCGGGGAGCTGGAGAAATAGGTGTGCACTCATAGACACCCCAAGCTGGGTAGTGGCCGGGGTGCGAACCCGCGACCTTCGGATCCGTAGTCAAAAGCCCTGCCACTAGACCATCTTGGCTCCTAACATAACTCATAACTTGTTTTAATCATTCTGACAAGTTTACTTGTTTTCTTAAATTTCCTTCTAAAGCTTGCAATGTTAATGTGATAGTAGGTTTGTTTAGATGGATAGCATTAAGTTATGATGATCTATACTATTTAATTTCAATTACGGTTGTCCCTCATTTATCACAGGGGTTCTGTATACCCTTCTCCCCAGCAATAAGTGGAAAAACCAAGAAGTAGGGATACAGTAGTCCAAGTTCAAGTACAGTAAACTTTATATTAAGGCTTTAGAAACCCTCCCCACACTCTTGCAAAGTTCTAAACTCTTAAACCTGTGTCATTTTAACAACATGCATTACTAAATATTACTTACCGGTACTAGCTCTACAGAACGGCAGCGGCTCTTGTTCCAATCCAGCTCTGTTCTATTCTGACTGTTTGTTTCTGCAGACCTATCCTGCAGCAATGAAGCCCACAAACCTACTAATTGTAACAACATACAGTACAGTACTTGTTTGTAGCAACTAAATTTTACTTACAAGGGCTCTGCAGAACAACAGCGGCTCGGTTCCGTCCGACCCGATAGATGAACAAAGTTCCGGTGAAGCATGAATGAAGCCCCACCCAGCTTGATGTGCGCATGCTGCTGCTCCAGGAGCAAGGCTGCCCAGCACCACCTCTGACCCGGTCTGGACCAGCACGCACAACCAGAACCAGGATGAAGCCCGCAGCCGTCTTGTCGCCTGCAGCTCCAAGGATCCGGGTCACACTGAGTCCAGATCACCCGCAGCCCAGCTACCCACCAGTGAAGATACAACTTGAAGGATGAGTTCAGCTTCAGAATTATTTGCAACTGTCCTACCACTTTCGTGAGCTTTGCTTAAAAACTTTCCCACCATTTGCAGCAAGCAGCAGTTGGAAGCAGTAGCCGTGTTTCCATCAAGGTTTCTTGATGTGCATTTTGAAGTATCTCATCAGAAAAGGTGAATGGAAACGGCACGGTTCAAATTAACTTCCTCTAATTCGCAAAAAAGTTGATACGCTCGCTTGAGGTGGTTTTGGGGTTTTTCGAAACAGAGCTGATGCGCAAAACGAGAGATGGAAACAGATTTGCCGACTCAGTTCTGACGTAGCGAACATTCACGTCATGTGACTGATCAGCTGTTTCCGCTGTAACATCGCTAAAACTAGTTGGCATGACAGAATAAATACAACTTGCCCGATAGCAACACATTCCTGAAATATTCTCTCCATTTTGCCGAGATGTGTGGTTCGGTTCCTGTTTTCTGTAGACATGCGTAATGCTGACGTCTGACGTAATGCCGCTTTGCGTGGCCTGGTGGATTCGCTTCAAGCCAGTTGATGGAAACACTTCTGATTCGCATTAATTTTTACTTACATTTTTGCGAATTTTCAAAAATTCGCTCAAAATTCGAATTGAAAATAGATGGAAACACGGTTAGTGTTGTCTTCTGGGAAGTGAACTGATAGCTTCTGGGTAACGTAGTTCTTTAGACTGGCAAAACAGTGAAGGCTAAATGAACGAAAACTACAAAATGCTGGAGCATTTTTTTTAATTTAAATTGATTTTATTTAAAAAAATGATGTGCAGTACTGTACATCCACAAACAATGATAGAGTCCGCAAAAGTAGAACCGCGAAGTAGCGAGGGACTACTTGTTTTGCCCTTTCTTATTTGTAAGACATGGAAATGTATCTTGTGTTCTCTCTGCTTTCTTGTTTATAACGTGACTCGCAGCACTTTTCCATGGTCGCCCTGGTCTCTTGGTTTGGCTTTGAGGTTGTGGTTGAGGCTTGGGGGCATAAAGAGGAATCACAGCAGGACGCTCCTGTCATCTCCCACTGCCCAACTTGCCCTCAAGCCCATTTGTCTCACTTGGTCTTAATTTTCCTGCCACACATCTACCCTCCCATTACCACTTCTCATCTCTGACACATTCTTGTTGCTTATCAGCTTTTTAAATTTTTTATTTTTAATCCAGTTTTTATTCTTTTTTCCTCAAGTCTACTATTTTCTGTTTTATGTAGCTCAATAGTCTGCTCCCCCATTCCTGGCTCTCTGCTGGAGGTCCTGTCTACCTGGGGCCTCCCCTCAGTCGCCTTCTTCCTGCCCAGCCTGGCCAAGTGTCAGGGAGGCAGGCAGCCTGACTCCCTCGGAGCAGCAGGAAGCTTTAGCAGCAGGGGTCAGGCCTGTTTGGCGCTGCCGGCTGCCTCCCTCAGAAGTCCTGCCAAGCTGAAGATGATAGACCTTTGCTGGTGTGGTATTGGGGCACTAAATAAAAATATTTTACACACGTCTGATTGCAGCACAGATCTGGAGCTGAAGATGTGTTTTTAAGGAAATTTACTCATTGCTCAAAAACGGCAACATGCTCTTCTGATTTTCAATTGGCTAAGAACATGGATTGTTTTGTTTTTTAACATTGCACCGCACAGCAAGGCTTGGCTGTGAACAGCAGTCAGCAAGAAGCTTAGCAGCAAAAGCTTGCACGATGCTGGGCCTTGGTTGTGAAGCCCACCTAAAAATCTACGCACAAGCAGGAGGCACATCTTGAAATTCAGGTTTTCGAAACAGGCAGATGGCATGGGCTGGTGGTGTCATACTGTAAAAAAAAAAAAACCCACCAGGATCCCCTGATGAAAGAAGCTCCGTCTGCTTTGAACAGCGAGTCTGTCATGGTTGGTGTCTGCTGTGTGGCTTCAGGTCAAACTGTGATACGCAACTCCTGGAATTTGCGCTTTTCAAGTTTTTCATGTTCAAATCGTCTCAGGGAAAAACAGAAGGGGGGGGGGAAATAGGAAGTCTCATGAATATTAATATTCCAATGTATGAAAGTGGCAGGGAAGACCTCTCTGGTTTAGTTGCTTTCAACGCCTGTTGAGGAGGATTAGTGTTGCACAAAAAAAAAAAAAAATCTTACCAAAAACACACATTTTCTGTTTAAATTTTTTATAGAGGTTATGATTTGTAGTATAATTCTTATAAATGCTTTTTAACGTGACTTGATAGGAATCAGTTTTTTGACCCCCCCCCCCCCCATTGTTTAATTTATAGTCTACTTTTGTGAACCCATCAACTCTTTGAACTGTTGCACCTGTATGAAATTCATTCAACCTTTATTCATAAGGTTAGTGCCGTTGAGCCTCGGGGACTCATTTACAAGAGAGACCTGTTTTTAACAAAGTGATGACGACAGCAGACCACAAAGGCAACAGTAGACCATCATAAAAGAACATACAAATTGAGAAGAACAAATAAAAGAAATTGTATTAAAAACTAAAATAAACAAAAACAGCTACTGTATTTTCCAGCATATAAGTCACAGAATTTTTTTTGCATAGATTTGTCAGTCCTGCGACTTACACACTGAAGTGACTTATATACCTTTTTTCCCCCATATTCATAACGCAATTTTTGACTGATGCTTTAAATTTCGAAGAACTGCAACAGCAAGTCCTTCCATGAATTCAATTTATAACGCACTTTTCATTAATGAAAATCTCAAAGTGCTATGCACACTCGCTTCACTCAGCTGGTACAGGCGAAGGAACGCTTGAGAGCAAGCATCTTCAGTCGCGATGGATGAATGGATGGATGGAGCCGCGCTGCCCAAGCAAAATTGAGCTGTTTTGACCATTAAATAAATGCATAATAAACTCAAAGGGTCAGCGGTGACGCATAATAAATGCGACATATTGAAGCGACATATACAGTGTATAT
>JBBPBX010024985.1:0-39240 GCA_038048925.1 Garcialebias charrua | reverse complement strand
GGAAAAGCGTGCAAAACAATTACAAAGCCTGTTTTTATTTTAGAGTAATCACCAGAAAACATTTCAGTCACCCATCAAACACCTTGTTTCTTCAGCTAAATTTATTGAAATTCCAGGAATTGGTAGAATACAGTATTTTATCAGTTATGTATAGGGCTCATAATAACACATTACCTTTAAGAATCCAAAGAAATTTAGACAAAGTTATTACAATCTTAAAGGAGAAATGAAAAGTGTTTTTAAGCTAATAGTAGTCTAATGAAAAGCATAAAATAAGCTTGTTGAGAAAATTTCACAAGTCAAAAATGTCATCCTAACTCAAATTTAGACTTTGCAAAGTGAAAAAATTCTCATCTGGTGTTTTTGACCCCCCTCCCTCTGCTTGCTCTCCGTCCCCTGAATATGACATAGGCAGTGCAATGGTCGTCCCTCATACAGTAATATTAGTGTGTGTATCTAGTATTTTTTCAACTTTCATCATTTTGTAAACCGCCCCCTAGCTTATAGACTGTAGTTATGTTATCATTCACAAGAGTTTGTATATATTTTTTTGTTTATGTAGTGTTTTGTAGTTCTGTTTGTGTTAATAAAAAAAAAAATCTAGTAGTGGACAAAAAGGTTTCAGTGTGTAGCAATTAGGGATGCAGCAAAAAAAAATCTATTTTTTAAAGAATCAAGATTCTTAGTCCTGGCGATTCAGAATCGATTCTAAAAGCCCCAAAATAGATTTTAAAACTTTTTTAAAATTTTATATTGTATTTTTACCGCTCCTGTGCATTCGGCCGCTGTAGAATTTTGGCCGTGTAGGGCCACCGTAGTTAGTTAGCCAGGCAGCTCCCAATGGAGCCTGCTAGCAAGGAGGGAGACCCTGCATGTTTCAACTTGCTCCTTCATCTTTAAAAATCATTTTAGATCCTACTATGTTCTGTGGAATACAGAGCTTAACAAGACATTGGTAACTGTTTCAGGACATTTTCAACACCCCCACTTCCATGTTAGCATACGGCGCTAGCATGCTAACGTTAGCATACGGCGCTAGCATGCTAACGTTAGCATGCGAAGGCTATTCGTATTTCCAGGATAGAAATGCCCATTAATGCACTAAATCACCAAACTGTTTTTGACAAACTTAAGTGATATCCTTCAGATTCAAAAAAGTCTTCTGCTTCCATTTTAAATGACAGACAAGAGGACAGTAATGATGGGTTTATAGCTTCAGTGTTATTGTAAGATAGCAAAGGAGGTCTTAATTGTGTCATAAAAGTGCGTCCAGAAAATTACTACAGAAATCACTGCACTTCGGCATGTAGCAGGAAAAATGTAAAAAAACTATTTCTTTAAGCTACTGACTTGAAAAAAGCATACTAAGTATGTTTATGTGTGTTGTTTACTATATGAAATTCTTGTTATATCGATTTTTTCAGATTTGATTACATTTCTCCTTTAAAGGGACAGATATTCATCAAACCACAATTCAGAACCAGCTTAAAGGGACGGTCTACCTCAATTCAGGGAGTTGGATTGTGGAATGTTCTGGAGAGTGATGTTAAAAATGCAAAATCAATTCATTCATTCAACCTTTATTTATACAGGCTAGCCTCGTTGAGTCACGGGGACTCATTTACAAGAGGGACCTGTCTCACTCACACCAAACAACCATCCACTCTCACACTCACACCTAGGGTCAATTTAGAGTCACCAATCAGCCTAACAAGCATGTTTTTTGGTCTGTGGGAGGAAACCGGAGTACCCGGAGGAAACCCACGCATGCACGGGGAGAACATGCAAACTCCACCCAGAAAGGCCCCGGACCGGGATTTGAACCGGCAACCTTCTCGCTGAGAGGCAGCAGCTCTACCAGTTGTGCCACCGTGCTGCCCAATGTATACATTTAAGAAAAAGGTCAAAAAGGACTTGCTCAAAAACTATATATGATGTAGCTTAGTGTGTTTGTGTATTACAGTTAGAAAAATTAAGTAGAGTTATTCATTTTGTGATGTAGTTTGAAGGTTATCATTGGTTGAACAAACTGTGAAATAAATAAGGGGCAGATATAATAAGATTTCATCTTCTTTCTGCTCCTTTCATTTTATCCTACTTGTATTCTTGTATCTGATGAAACTGTTTTGTATTGTTCTTTTAAAATGAATGAATAAACATCAAATCAAATCAACGGCCCAGTCAGAGTCCAGAACCTGAACCTGAAACCTTCAGAGAGCTGAGCAGAAACCTCAAAGAACTGAAGCAACAATGGAAAGAAGAGTGGGTCAGAACTCCTCCAGAACCAGGAGAGAGACTGATGAAGTCCTGCAGAGAACCACAGAGGGTTCTGCTGCTGAAGGAGGTTCTGTTGGGTCAGAGGCACAAGCTGAGGTTAAATTTTAATGATTTTAGAACTTGTTAAAGATCATCCATCCAGCCATCCAGCTAACTGTCTATCCATCCATCCATTCAGCTAAAAGTCTATTCATCCATCCATCCATCCATCCATCCATAGCTAACTGTCTATTCATCCATCCATCCAGCCATCCAGCTAACTGTCTATCCATCCATCCATTCAGCTAAAAGTCTATTCATCCTTGTATCTGATGAAACTGTTTTGTATTGTTCTTTTAAAATGAATGAATGAACATCAAATCAAATCAAAAATAAGTCTGTATCTCTGTGTTTATCATTGTCCTGGCATTGTCTCCTGTTGCCTCTGTCTCCTGAGTTCCTTGTGATTCCCTGAGTATGTAAGTTTGCTGCCCTGTCTATTTTATGTTCTTAATTTCTGTGGCCGTCGCGGACGCCATTTTGAAGAGTCCTAATGGTGAACTACTTTTTTTAAATCCAGCAGATTTGACCATTTCGTGAAACTCTCAAGCTCAGAAAAACTTGTGCTATAACGTCAGCTATGAAATATATTTTTTCTCAGCAAAGAAATAATTGTTTTACCGTGTTTTGTTGTAAAATCCTGGCTTCTTTGGCCGTCGCGGACGCCATTTTGAAGAGTGCTAATGTGGCGAACTTCTATTTTTAAATCCAGAAACATCCACAAGTTCACCCTCCATGTTAAAAAGTCTTCGTCTGACTCTTCAAAAACAAGCAATAAGGCTGCAGAGTAACACACTGGCTGCTAACTGCTATAGAGAGAGCACACACCAAGAGACTGAGGGGGACGCTTTTTTGTGACGGACCACATCCGGCGCTGCTCGTAAATACGTTATTTCGTTTTTACTGATAGATAATTAGTTATTAGCGGTACTGCATTTTAAATAAAAATAGCACAAATCCGCTTATGAATTATAAAACTTAGTCAATCCGCTGTAAAGCTAACAGATTATTTAGCTACGCTATAAGCGGATTAGCGCAATAGCGCTACCTAGCGGTCACCACTGCTACAATTACATGTTGGTGAATTCTGTGACAATTGCCAGATTTTCTAAAACACTTATCTAAAAAAGGGAATTTAATCATTTAAAATCATTGTGTAAATCATTATAGGATCAGGAAATGTTTTAAAAACACTTTTTTTTAATTCCTAGATACAGATGCATAGTCTTGCATTGTGATCTGTGGTGAGAACAGGGTACAGGTGGAAGAAAACTAATGCCCCTTTTCCACTTGCTCGGCCCAGAGCGGCTCAGTCTGGTCCGGTCTGGTTCAGTTCGGATCGGCTCACATGTAGGTTTGTCTCCATTCACTACTGCAGCCCTTCTGTGGGCGGGGTGTAGAATCTCACTCGTCCTACCACGTGGTGGCGGTAGTGTTACCTCAAGCTATTTACTAGCCACCACTAAACATTAGAAGAAGAACACCCTGCAGGACCTTGTCTCACCACCTGTTGGCGGTAATGTCCCTTGAGCTATTTAATGCTCTAATCTTACTTTATAGACTTTTCAGCTTGTTTTAAACCCATGTGTTTTCCATTTTGTTTCTTTATAATAAAGATTATTCTCATATATGCACAAGGTTCCTGTTAACATTGCTTAACACATTGATCGCACTGCCCTGTAATCAGTTAAACTATTTTTACAGTAAGGTACAGATTAGGAATTAATTAGGTTTCAATTGGCCCTGTAATATTAAATGTTTGTATTTCATTAAATTTAAACGGTAATATTTTCCATCCATCCATCCATCCATCCATCCATCTTCTTCCGCTTATCCGGGGTCGGGTCGCGGGGGTAGCAGCCTAAGTAGGGAGGCCCAGACTTCCCTCTCCCCAGCCACTTGGAGCAGCTCCTCCGGGGGAATCCCAAGGCGTTCCCAGGCCAGCCGAGAAACATAGTCCCTCCAGCGCGTCCTGGGTCTTCCTCTGGGTCTCCTCCCGGTGGGACATGCCCGGAACACCTCACCAGGGAGGCGTCCAGGAGGCATCCTAACCAGATGCCCGAGCCACCTCAACTGGCTCCTCTCGATGTGGAGAAGCAGCGGCTCTACTCCGAGTCCCTCCCGGATGACTGAGCTTCTCACCCTATCTCTAAGGGAGAGTCCAGCCACCCTGCGGAGAAAACTCATTTCAGCCGCTTGTATCCGAGATCTTGTTCTTTCGGTCATAACCCAAAGCTCATGACCATAGATGAGGGTGGGAACGTAGATCGATCGGTAAATTGAGAGCTTTGCCTTTTGACTCAGCTCTCTCTTCACCACGACAGACCGGTACAGCGCCCGCTTCACTGCGGACGCTGCACCTATCCGCCTATCGATCTCACGCTCCAGTTTTCCCTCATTCGTGAACAAGATCCCGAGATACTTAAACTCCTCCACTTGGGGCAGGACCTCCTCCCCGACCCGGAGAGGGCATGCTACCCTTTTCCGGCTCAAGACCATGGCCTCGGATTTGGAGGAACTGATCCTCATCCCGGCCGCATCACACTCGGCTGCAAACCGCTCCAGTGAAAGTTGTAAATCACGAACTGATGAAGCCAGTAGGACCACATCATCTGCAAAAAACAGAGAAGCGATTCTAAGGTCACCAAAACGGATCCTCTCAACACCTTGGCTGCGCCTAGAAATTCTGTCCATAAAAGTTATGAACAGAATCGGTGACAAAGGGCAACCTTGGCGGAGTCCAACTCTCACCGGAAACGAGCCTGACTTACTGCCGGCAATGCGGACCAAGCTCTGACACCGGTCGTACAGGGACCTAACAGCCCTTATCAAAGGGCCTGGTACCCCATACTCCCGGAGTACCCCCCACAGAACCCCCCGAGGGACGCGGTCGAATGCCTTCTCCAAGTCCACAAAGCACATGTAAACTGGTTGGGCAAACTCCCACGCACCCTCCAGGACCCTGCTGAGGGTGTAGAGCTGGTCCAGTGTTCCACGACCAGGACGAAAACCACACTGCTCCTCCTGAATCCGAGGTTCGACTATCCGACGGACCCTCCTCTCCAGAACCCCTGAATATTTTGTCAGGGATAATTCAAAGTCAAATGCAAATGGATAATTTGGTTTAAACTGTCCCTTAAACATTAAAAGCATGTTTCTTTAAATGTAAAAACAAAGTATTAATAATTAAATGTTTGTTGATCAGGAAACTCGTTTGGGCATCCAAGAACAGCTTCATCGGGGTTGATGTTGACGTCTGTGCACCCCGGAAAAAGCTGCTGCACCACGACCCGACATCAGGAAGGATGGATGGATGGATGGGTTCATGTTGACGTCTGTGCATCCTGGCAAAAGCTGCTGCACTATGACACGACATCAGGAAGGATGGATGGAGGGTTGTTCAAATCTAATAATCTTTTTCTTATGATTCTTTAAAGGTCAAATGCAAATGGAAAATACTTTTACGTTCCAGTATGTTTTTAAACAAACACTATACTGTACACACTTAACATTGTAAAATATGTTTAGGAAATTATTGTTCAATGACACCACTTAAGAAATAAAATGTTTATTATGAAAACTAAGAAGTGAAAAAAGCACAAAAATAAATACTTGAAGGAAACATGAGGGAGACCATATATTGTGTCTTTAAACACATATAGTGCCACCCAGATGTAACTAAAGGATTTTAACAGGGGTCAGTATTAAGCTGACCTCTTTATCCTTAATTAACTTACTTATTCAGATTGAATAGTAATTTCACGGATTCTTTTCTTTTTCAGTTTACCCAATATTTCTGTGATCTTTATGATGGATAAATAAACAAAGCCATAGAGTGACAATGGACACGTTAACTTAGCTTGATATGTCAAAGAGACACTATCATTTATTTAAAATGAATCAACTAAATTAACACCATTACACTTGATTGACAGGATTTCACTTTCTTTCAAATTAATACGTCAGCACACTTAAATTTAACACAACAGACTTCAATATTGGATGTTAACATATTTAGTCTGTGGGCTCTTCAGCTTAAAATAGTTTCCAGCTTAGATTGAGAGGGGAAAGGAGGAAAGATTTAAGAAGAATTGGGAGGTTAAGAGAGGAAGTTTATCTTGCATTTATGAAACCAGATGACACTCTTCCGTACGCGTCCAGCTAAGATATCATCACACCTCCAGCAAGCAAACAGCGGCTCCTTTACCTTAAGACGTCCGTCTTGGTTCTGGTAAAGAGCTGTGATCAGCTTTAGACTGACGAGTCGTCGGTCCCGCAAGTCCAAGCTGGACTCCAGACGTGTTTACCTTGTCGGTGTCGGTGATACTCGCTTTCGTCGGCAGAAGCCGTGGCAATCGTGGTTTTTTGGCTCAAGATAATTTATTCCAGGAAGGAATAACAAAGTTTGAGCTTACGCTCATTCGAAGTGGACTCATAACAGCAAGTTATCAGTCCCAGCTGGATGACGAAGGTCGTTAGCTCTTGACCAAGCGTACCACAGCCCTTTGGGAAGGTTCACATCTCTTTCGAAGCTCCCAGCAAACTCTGAAGCGTTTCCGCCCAGTTAGAACTTAAAAAGAGACTTAGAGAGGAGTTCACTTGCCTTATCAGACCCAAGGTTACAGCCAGCAGCAGAGAGAGATTTGTTTAGGAAAAGACACAGCAAGCTGGAGCCCTTTCATGAAAAACAACGGATTACTGTCTTCTGACTTTCTAAACAAAACCGTCCGGTCTCTGTGACCTGAGACTTCACCTTTAACACAGCAGTGAACACAGTAATACTCTTACAGAATAACACAGCTTAAAAGCACACATCATGAAAATGACAAAAGTTATTCTTTTGATCACATCAGCCTAAAATCAAAGATAGAAATAGTCTCTTTTGGTGACTATATTTATCAGATTACAGCTAAATGAATGATCTTGTAGTAAATGTCTTGCTTTACTGAGAGGTCAGTAAAGGTCATCTCTGGAACAGTTCAAAAACCTTAGTTTGACCCTGGGTAGGTCCACTACATCTATGTGACTAATTTGTAGTAAATGTCTTGCTTTACTGAGAGGTCAGTAAAGGTCATCACTGGACAGTTCAAGAACCTTAGTTTGACCCTGGGTAGGTCCACTACATACTACATCCACCTAAATGATTTTTTTCCTGTTGTCTCATGGGCTTCCTCCAGAAGACACAAGTTGATAAAGTCTGGTGTTGACTTCTTCGTCTTAACTGTAAAAAAAAAGAAAAACATGGTTACCGGTAATTCAGTCTAGAAACTGTTTTATATGTAGATATATTTTATAATATATATGTAAGATATATATACATATATCAAATATCTCAGAAACCACAAAGCAGATATTTTTCAAACTAAAACAGTGAAATCACAACATGTTCATGTACACACTGTAAGCTGTTGGAGTTATTTGAATTAAAATTCGATTTTTTATAGACATAAGTGTGTCGACCTAGCTTTTTTTTCTACTAGTATTTAACACATATCTTATATCTCAGAAACCACAAAGCAGATATTTTTCAAACTAACAAAATGTAATCACAAGATGTTCATGTACATACTGTAAGCTGTTGGAGTTATTTGAATTAAAATTCGATTTTTTTAATAATTTATTTTCGTAGCACATGTGACAGGTTTGGAAGTAGTCAAAACAAATCAATTTAAATCCAGCAGATTTGACCACAACGTGACATTATTAAGGACTTGTTAACCTGAGGAACCCTCGTGGTATAAAGCCAGCTATGAAATATATTTTTTAAGCTTTTATTTAGCTACATTTAAAAGAAAGAACGCCGATCGACCCCACCCGCGCGTGCATGTGATGTGCACGTGTCGACCTACTTTGTTAAATCCAGCTGATTTGACCACAACGTGAAATTATTAAGGAACTGTTAAGCTCAAGCACCCTCTTGATATAACGTCAGCTATGAAATATATTTTTTAAAGCGTTTATTTAGCTACATTATAGAAATAAAGACGGCTCACGTGCGCGCGGGCGCGCACGTGCACGTGGCAAAACTACTTTTTTAAATCCTGCAGTTTTGACAACAACGTGAATTTAAAGGTTCAGTATGCAGTTTCTGTAGAACTGCAGCACTTAGAAATATTTTCAACAGGCAAAGCATTCTGATCCCTCCCCCTCAGAGCCATATGTGGCTCTGCCCCCTTGTGGTCTGTTGAATTTCAAATTCAAGCTCTGTTTTTATTGGCTGATTCAAATTCAAGCTCTGTTTTTATTGGCTGGTTACAAACTCTGTTTTTATTGGCTGGAAAATGGTGGGTCACCTTTTCTTTTTAGAAATGCTTATTTACCACCTGGAGAAGCAAGGGGACAATATTTTTTTTAATTTTTTTTCAGAGATTACCTGGCTAACATCAGTCTGTCAGGAGGTAGTGACAGAGTGAAGAAATATGTTCATAAAAAAAGCTACATACTGAAGCTTTAATAAGGAATAGTTCAGCTTAAGACACATGTTTGCAATAATTTTAAATACAAATAATTGTTTTTACCGTGTTAATCTTGTAAAGTCCTTCGGTGTTTGCTCCCTCGCGGCAGCCACTTCCTCAAACTCAGTCCAGCCTCCTCCCCACGGTTCGGGTCCAGCCGGCCTCGGCCCTGCTATGAGATGAGTCCGGAATCTTGGCGCGGCGCCGCGCATCTGTGAGGTGGAAATGCTGTCCAACGCACGTTTGGCACACAAATATGACGTCACATCCGACCCGCGCCACCAAGTGGAAAAGGGGCATAAGAGAGGTGAAGGTATGCACTTGAAAGAAGAGAAATGAAAGTCAGCCGGAGTAAGTACTTGTGTGTTGTAACTGAACACCGAGCGGTACCAATTATATTTAAGGGATATAATACTTGTCAGCTTGCTGACCAACACAATATTCCAGTAGAAGTTGGAGCAGACTTGATCTGACCCAAATTCATTCGCGAGTTCACCCTTTTTCCGGATTAAATTGTTTTAAAGTGACTAGACAAATGTAATTTGTATTCTTACTTCCGCTCTCGACAAAGCAAGTCGCATATCTTTTTGCTCCTACCCTCCCTAAGTTTTCCTCCTCCCTGCTTGCTTTTTGTCTCGTCTGTGACTCTTCAGCGCTCACTCGAACCAATTTGCGATGGATTTAATAAATTGGGCTGTTTCATCTATAGATAAGATTTTTTCCACGAAGCGGACCGGGCCAGGAGAAGCGGTCTGCCCCTCTGACACGCACGCTGTCGGATACATGATGGACTCGTGGGGACAGTGGCAACCCATGTGTTTGACCGTCTTGTCTGTCGAAGACGTGGAAGATTTGTGGATTATTGGGATATTGGTGGCAGCTGCTCTGTTTTTTGGCGTCAGCGGAGCTGTCTGCTACTGGAAGCTCAGGAAGGCTTCGGCGGCTATCGGCGCGCTGGCCAAACTTCCTGATCAGCAAGATTCTCTGATCCGGGCTGTGAGCTCCTCATCCCAGCTGTTGTACGAACTGAATCGCACGATGGGAGCGGCGGTAGACCACCGCGGACCTGCGGTGCGCTTTGGAACTCGTTTACAGCCGCCCGGCCTCAATCAGGGCACAGATGGGGGTTCGTAGTTCGGAACCTCATATGATTCGGCGACTTTGGACCTGAACAGCACCTGGACTTGGAAGGCTGCAGTCAAAAAGAACACTGTGGCCTGGATTGAAGATAAACAAAAGACCTATCTAATCTGGTTTCCGCACGACCTTGAAAAAAGAAGAAGGCTGTCTGCTGGAAACTATTCTCCTGGAGTGAAGCTGAGAGACCTTGCTGACCCCCCCCCCCCCCCCCCCAGAGATCTCTGTGGGTGCGCTCGGAGGCGCCGAGCTGAGACAACTGCTGAACTGTGCTATCTGAATGTTGCTCACAGACTCTTTGATCTCCTTGCATGTCGTCAAAACTGCAACAATGTCTTGTCTGGTTGTGCTTATTGCTGATAGAGTTTTTGGGACTTTATCATAGAGTGTCTTAAGGCAATCTTTGATAGATTCTTTTTTTGAATATCACAAATGATACCTATTGTGTTTTTCCTTTTTCCATATCTGTTTGACCTTCATCCGGAGAAGGATGAGAGCGGCCGCGCAGAAGAACATGTCATGTGTTTGTATATGCTGCAGCTTTACATTCTCCCCCTCTTCTGGACGACTGTGTATACATCATCACGTTGTATTGGTTAACTGGTGCAATGTTAATAAAAATCTCTTGTATCTTGTAATTTCACGAGAGACGTCAACTTACGTTGATCCACCAAAAGATAGACCTTTTATTGAGACGATCACAAAAGTACATTAAACAATGTATTGAGATTAGTTCTGATTTAATAACTACTATAGACAAAATTCAACTTAAACAAACAGATAAGTTAGGTTTAACTTTCCTGTTGGCACATTTACTTAACAGATTAATGGCTTACAAAAATAAGAATGAGGAAGAAATATGATTAAATGAAAGCTAAGTTTAACGGAAGTTAATTATTTTGAAATGACATGGTGACACTTTTCTCCACACGAGTAAAAGCTAAGGCTCCCGCACGCTCATCCCATATCCACGACTCGTTACCTGTTGACGCTTCATCTCTGCAGATAAGAGTTGAGAAGTATCTGGACACACTCAATCGATTTTTTTGTCCAACAGCCATCCAGTTGAAACTTCAGCGTGTGTGTGCTGATTCCACAATACGACGAAACTCGCCTCTCTCGGCAGGAAACAAGGTCAACGTCCTGGCTGAGTTTCAAAATAAAACTTTCAGAAAACAAATTCTTTCAGAAATGTGTGAGTGAGTCACAGCAAGGCTTTACTATAACTCTTGCTCAGAAACGTAGGTCTATTTGACACAATGACCACCATGTTTCCAGCTTTTTCCAGAGTAGAAAACCAGTTGTTGAGTTAGTGGTCCCTCTTTGCACTAAAGTCCAAATGGGAAGTAAGACTTTATATGGAGGGCGGAGTCTGCCCACCTCCCGAATGGCTACTGGCTGGTTTAACAAAATAAACAAATGAGTTTCAGCTCCCACAGTCGGAAGATCTCTGAAGGACAGTAGGAAAACTTGTTTATATAATCGACCAGATGGTGCTTGTTAGTGCAGAGAATATTATGGTTAACTTGATAGACAAAGCAGAGAAGGAAGTAAGAAGTTTCCCTAACTTGTACCTTAGATTCAAAGCCTACTGTACTGAAAAATAAACCAGCAGAAGGGTCAAACTCATGCAAGTAACAGATCATCATAAAATGACAAAAGTATACTGTTGATCAATTCTGAATTAACACACATTAAAAGAAAGTTCTTTCTGATTGATTGGTGTCCATTAATTCAAAATAATTGTAACAAAATAGTGTCCACTTGTCTTCTTCAGAGTTCAAGAAAAGTGTAACACTCAGAGTTTCAGAGAGATGTGAAGAGACCTAAATCTAGTAACGGACATGAGAGTGCTGTATTACTACAGTCCCCCTTTTTGGAAGTCATCAACTGTCCTTGAAGAGGAGTTCCAACATGAATGGATACCACCGAATGTCTCTGACCTCTATGTAATCCAGCAAGTGAAAAAAAAATAAAAAATTATACTCCCATAATGTTTTTGGAAATTCCATACTGTTCGTAAGTAATCCCATTGCGGTAAGCTTTCAATCCTTTGGAAAACATAGTCTGTTAACCCATGGAAAACTGAGTCTGTGATCCCTTGGAAAACAAAGTCTTATAATCCACAGCGGTAATTCCACAACGATTGGGGTTATTGATTTCATCAGCAAAATGGATTTTTAATCAGCATGTAGAGGGGATCCCTCGATTGACGCAGAGGAGGCAACCTTTGGATGAAGGTTGAAGACCAACGTTGGAGTAGCAGGTCCCCACATCGAAGGTTGCGGGCTGGATGGCTTCCAGTCGGTGCCACCCTGGTTCTATGTGTCATGCGAGTATGTGGTTTTAGGTGGGCTTATGATTGGGATTTTACATTAGGCCCTACCTATATGCACCTGGTATGTAAGCTATCATGGTTTAGATCAGCTAAAATTACCAATTAAGGGGTGGATCAATGCTGTAAAAATCAGATATAGGGATCTATACCTATAGAATTTTGGAGGGCTTCTGTAACGAAGGCCTCTTCTTCCAAACTATTCCTCCATTCATTACTTAGTTTAGGTTAAACTAAAATAGAAAAATGAAATATAGTTTGGTCTAAATGTCTGTTGTCTTTTAGACGAGCGACGTAGGATTTGGTATTCCTAATAAATTTTGAAGTCTATGGTGAGACTCATCAAAATGAATAGATCTAGAATAGAAACGATTGAATCGGTCCTACCTAAATGATTGGGAGAGCAGTGTAGATTATAGTACTTTAAGTAGTATTAATCTACAATGACTCTTCAAAGATTGAGATCTTTAACAAAATGAACAGCATGTTGGCATAGTTAAATCCATTTAAGTCTTCAACTAACATTAATCAAAACCTCTTTTGGCTGGGAGTGTTCAGAAAACAATAACAACTTCAATAACAACAAAAGTAGCAATTAAGCAACTAAAAAACAACGTTTCACTACATCAAACTCACTCTGGTCGTCAGATTCCAACGTGTCACACACAAGAAAAACAGTTCTTAGCTTTATAACCGATGTCAATTAAATCCTGCAGATTTAAACGGTTGTTAAGGTTAGTTTTTTGTTGTGGGTTTTATGCTTAGCGTTTCTAAGTTCTAGTTGGAACGGTTTCTTTTCGCAACAAATATAGTTTAAACTGTTTAGTTTATTTACTATCTTGCGTTTGGATGACCTTATTTTCCTAAGAAGTCGGTGTGTTTGTTAGATCTTCGTCATTTGCGGAGTCATTGAACGCCTCAAAAGGTTTGATCTGATTTCGATGTACCCACTTAACAATTGGCCGTTTGCGACCTTTGCTGATTTTGATTCCGTAGACAACTGAGGACACTTTATCTGTTATCAAATGGGGTCCCGTCCACCTGGGCATTAGTTTGCGGGCGAGAGTACCGGTCCCGGACTCTCCTTTCCCGGTTGCAGGGGCGAACGTATAGTACCAGACTCTGTCTCCCACTTGGAGTTCATCGTGAGAAGCCTTCTGGTCATAGTACGCCTTGCGTCCCTCAGCAGATCTTTCCAGGTTTTGCTGGGCAAAAGCAAAGGTGTTTCTGAGGTGTACATTCAAGTCTTTCATGTATTGTTGTGTGGTGTAGGCTGTTGCCATGGTGGCGTCGCCTGGTTGGTACAACAGGTGTAGAGGGAGAGTCATTTGTCGACCGGTCATCATCTCGAAGGGAGAGATGCCAGTTGATGTGTGTGGAGTGGCCCTAATGGCCATGAGGACCAGAGGAAGTTTCACATCCCAGTCCTTGTGGTTTGCGGCTACGTATTTCTTTAAATTTCACATGAATGTGAAGAAGACGAAGGAGATGATTGTGGACTTCAGAAGGAACAAACACACCCACACCCCACTGTATATAGGTGGATCTGCGGTGGAGGTGGTCTCCAGTTACAAGTACCTGGGTGTACACTTGAATGATAACCTCAGCTGGAGCAATAACACCACCAGCCTGATCAAGAAAGGTCATCAGAGACTCTACTTCCTCAGACGGCTGAGACGAGCCGGTCTGAGAAGCTCAGTCCTCACCTCGTTCTACAGGTGTGCAGTGGAGAGCGTCCTGTGCTCCAGCATCAACGTGTGGCATGGAGGCTGCACAGTTGCAGAGAGGAAAGCTCTACAAAGAGTGGTGAAGGCTGCACAGAAGTCTGTGGGAGTCAGTCTCCCCACCATCACAGACATCTACACCTCCAGATGCAGAAAAAGAGCCACCTGCATCATGAAAGACCTCACTCACCCAGCACACTCACTCTTTGCACCACTCCCCTCGGGACGGAGGTTGAGGAGCATCAAATGTAGAACCACTAGGCTGAGGAACAGCTTCTACCCTGAGGCTGTCAGACTCATGAATAAATAAATAATAAGAATAAACACTGCAAAATGTCACATCATGCTGATACTGATCTGTTTCTTGTTGCTGCGTTCATCTGTGACTATCTGCGTTCATCTGTGACCATCTGCTCATGTTCGTGCTGCTGTTTATAATGATGTTTTTCTACTACATTAGGGCTTAGTGTATTACTAGCTGATGTCTCTCTTAGTTAATCCTAGATGTTATTATTGTTTTTCTCTTGCATTTGTTGTTGGATGTAACTGGGACCCTGTGTACATAATCTCGTTTTCAACACATGTACTACATGCGGTGCAAATGACAATAAATTCTCTCTGACTCTGACTCTGACTCTAAATTACTCACCACCGTTCTGTTTGCTCTCTCTACTTGTCCTGAAGATTGTGGGTGGTAGCCAATATGAAAATCAGCTTTGACGCCAAGCGTCTTCCACAGTTCTTTCATCACTTCACCTGTGAAGTGTGTACCTTGGTCTGAGTTCACCCTAAGGGGAAGTCCAAACCTGGAGAATACATGATTCATTAGCAAAATAGCAGTTGTTTGTGCTGTGTCGTTAGGAGCTGGTAGGCATTCTACCCATTTGGTAAATGCACAGGTTACCGTGAGAAAATATTTGTTTCCTCTAGAGCTCTTAGTGAGTGGTCCCACCCAGTCAAACTGGATGTCAGACCATGGAAATGAAATGCCTCTGCTTTGCAGTGGTGCTCTGTGGAGTGGTCTGGTTGGCTGGAACTGGGCGCAAACCAGGCACCCTTCAATGTAGTCTTTTACATCCTTTTTCATACCAGGCCAATAGGCAATTTGTTTCAATGCCGTCAGCATGGCTTTATCTCCTTTGTGTCCTGCGGACGGGAGATCATGGGCATGAACTAACATCACCCCCTGTGGCCATGGGGAACCACAAACACTGGTGAGGACGTCGGTCCATGGGCAAAAGTCAGGATGCCTTTGATCAGTTTCAGCTGCGTGCACAGATGATAGAGTACTCTGAGGTCTGGATCAGAATCCAGCTCGTCTTTGGAAGGAGTATTAATGTCAGGGTTAGTCAGGTACAACATCATGGCCTTGATAGCAGGGTCCAACTTCTGCAGTTGGATGATGTCTGTGTCAGTCAGTGCAGGTCGTACAGAGACTACGTTGTTGGCAGGTCTGGCTGCGGCCTGTGCACGTGTGACTGCCAGAACCTCAACAGTAGGTTGTATTGGCAGAGTCTTGATTAACCAGGAGGGGTCAAAGGACCATAGCTGACCTCCTGTCGGCGCCTTCCTTGGCTAAATAATCTGCAATGTCATTGTAGTACTTGTCATCGCCTGGGACTCTTGAATGTCCTGGAACCTTTTTCCAGTAGATCTGTATGTCGTGTGACATCACCAAGTGATCACACGCCATAAAAAGCTATTTGTGTTTGACCGCCTTCCTGTCACTTGTGAGAAAACTGTTCCGTTTCCACACAGCGAGATGACAGGCGAAACTCAACCGAGCATAGTTAGTCAGTACAGATGACTAGTGTCTTGATGGAACGTTCTACAACCAACTGGAGAGCTATTAGGATACCTGCAATCTCAGCGTACTGAGAAGTCTGAGAGCCTAAGCTGTAGCTGAAAGTGCTCTGTTGAAGGTCATGGAGGAGGACCCCTCCAACACCCGCCCTGCTGATATTGTCGTTGCGGAATGCAGATCCATCCACGTACAATGATGTCATACCTTTACAGATATTATCATCAAAGAAGTGGTGATTCGGATCCTCCGTCACTAAGGGTCTTTCCACAGCTGGCGGCTGGGTGGCTGGCACATCTTGTGTGCATTCCTGGCATATCGCCAAGTCAGTACCCAAATGTGACTTCTTATTTTGACCATAGCGGATGTCCAGGTCAAAACTCTGAAGCGCCATGAGCCACGTTGCAACACGTGAGTTTGTCACCACACCATCTCTGATGCGTTGGCTGTTCAGGAAAGTCATTGGCTGGTGTTGTGTTTCAACAATGATTTTCTGTCCACCAATGTAGCTGGAGAAATGTTTTACTGCCCACACTGTGGTCAGTAGAGCTTTCTCACAGTCCGAGAATTTCAACTCGGGGCCTGCCATTGTCTTACTGGCGTAGGCCACTACCCGTTTGTCTCTGTCGTGTATTTGGTACAGACCTGCACTCATGCAATGAGCTGAAAAGCCCACTTCCAAGTGAAACTCCTTGTTATAGTCTGGGTAGACTAAACATGGGGCTGACTTGATCCTGTGTATAAGAGCGTCCATCGCCTGCTGTTGTTTGTCAGTCCAGACAAACGGAACGTCTTTCTTTAGGAGTATAGTCAGTGGTTTAGCCAGGTCTGCATAGTTCTCTATGAATTGGTTCGAGTAATTACACACGCCAAGAAAACTTTGCAGTTCTTTGAGATTGGTGGGGACTTTGAGATTGTCAAGGCCTTGGGTACGAGTCAGTTGTGGTTGTACTCCGTCTGGACCTACCAGTAGGCCAACGTAGTCCACCTTGGATCTGCACCACTGGCATTTTGACAATGAAATCTTAGCACCAGCAGTTGTCAGTTGATTCAGAACGTGGTCGATCTCAGCCAAATGTGATTCCAGTGTAGGCTGCCTCAAAAGGACATTGTCCACGTAAATCAGTGTCCCATGCTTGTGGGCGTCTGGACATGCTTTGTTCAAAAATATGTTGAACTCTGCAGGTGAGTTAGCGTAGCCAAATGGACACCTGTTAAAAGTGTATTGACAACCACCAAAAGTGAAAGCAAGTTTGTATTGGTCCTCGTCGCGCATAGGGATGGTCCAAAAACCAGAGGCGACGTTGAGGGTTGAAAAGTACCTACCATTGGTGACCTTGGGCATTTCTTGTTGGAGCTGGGTCATAGGCCACCTGGACAAGGGAACCTGTTTGTTCAGCTTTCTGTAATCAATAGTGAGTCTCCATTTACCATTTGGTTTTAACACCGGCCATAAAGGTGCAAAGTATGTACTGTTACAGTATCTGATGATACCTTTTACCAACAGGTCATCAATGATTTATCTGATAGGTTCATGAGGTGCCAGAGGAATCTTGTATTGCCTGACGAACGTAGGAGGAGCGTCAGGTGGGGTTGGGATGCTCACTTTGTGGAGCGTGGTCAAACCACAATCCGTTGAGTCAGTCGAGAATGATTTCTTGTATTTTAAGAGAACTTTGCGAAGCCTGTCCCTTTCTTCATCAGTTGTCAGGGCGTCGGCTTGAGCGACCACCTGTTCAATCTGTGAAGCAACCGAGGTGGGTTCTTGTTCATTGGGGAGCTCCACTGAGACCCATTCAGTGTCGTAAAACCTGTCTACAGGTAGGGCACTATAAGTTCGAAGGCCAAAGCTTTCTCCTCTGTTGAAACCGAGCCTATTGACTGGGTCATGGCCGGACTCACTTGGGGAGAAGAGGGTTATGGCCTGTGTTGGTTTTGTGAACAAGACTCGTCCTGTGTGTCAACTTTGGAACAAGTTTTCTGTGAGGCCTCCCAGAAATGGAACGCTAAGTTCAAAATCATGGAAATCAGTAGAGATCAACAATCCTAGCCGTGTGTTTATTGGGATCAGTACCTCATATGTACCTGTGTTACACATAGCAACAGACGTGGTTCTGCAGTCGAGGTCCACATGGCACGAGGCCTCCATGGACAGTCCTAAGTTGAGAAACGTAGGAGATGGTTGAAAATAAGCTTGCTGTCGGCTAATAACCTGACCTTTCACGATGTGAATTGCCACCATGTGGTTGTTAGCCTGAGGTGGTACTGTTGTGTCATGACTGCGAGCCTTGTACAGGAACCTTATAGGTTTCGGCCAACATATTTCTGTACATTTACCTCTTTCCGCGTAATTCAGGTGTGTCACAACTGTCGGCACAGTCGCAAGTGTGTCTGACTGGTCAGACTGCGACAGGTCACTGTCGTTGTGGCGTGTGTCTTCCCACTTCATGACTGAAGAGGTGCTCTTTGAGTCTGTAAGAACTATGTCATCTCTGAGTAGTTCTAGACACAAATGCTCTTGAACCAAGGTTTCATCGAAAGCTTGGCTTACAGCCGAATTACCTGTCCCAGAGGACAGTACAGCGTTCTCGGTGTGTGATCCTTGGATCTCCACACCTTCTTCTAACTGTGGTAGGAAGTGTGAGTATGCTCCCTTTATGTCTGATGAGGGGTTCTCGAAATCTGCAACAATGATGTCCAAGTGACTGTCAACGTTTGGCCGACTGTCATCCTCTGGACTCAGATGCCCTTGAACCAAGGTTTCATTGAAAGCTTGGCTGATAGCTGAATTACCTGTCCCAAAGGACAGTACAGCCTCTTTGGTGTGTGTTCCATGGATCTCCACACCGTCTTCTACCTGTGGTAGGTAGTGTTCAGTGAGTGCTACATGCGTCAGCTCACAGAGGAGGTCCTTGTGATGGACCAGAGTCCGGTCCAACTGTTGAGTCCCCTCTGTCTCACCTGTATTTGAAGGCTCACTTACCGGGCTCGTGCTCTTGGCTGGGGAATCCCTTGTGACCTCAGTGGTACCTGCTGTCAGACAGTGACCTTGTGGAGGCACCTCGAACGGCAGTGGATCGCTCACTGTGGCCCACAATGTCTGATCACCATAATTTATAATCGCGTCGAAGCGATTAATAAAATCTTGGCCGACCAAAAATTGGAGAGAGTCAAGTTTAGACACGTATACCAGGTGGTATAGTGACATTTTGCCAATCTGCATGTGAACCATGGCTATAGCTGTCAGGGATGTACCCGTCTCTGCGAGGCCTCGCAGTTCAATAGCACATTTCCCGAAGGGTATTTGCCTGTTAACACCGTTAGCGGCGGTCCTTAGCTCCTCAAACAGTTTGGCTGATATCAGAGATACATCTGAACTGCAATCCAGGAGCGCTTCTCGCGCGAGGACCCCTTCCAGTGTGATTGGCAGGTAAGCTTTCTTAGCCATCCCCCTTTTGATAAGGTTACACAGAAACCGTTTAGGTCTTTTCACACGTTTCTGTTCACGTGTACCTCCGTCTGTGTAATCTTCATCGCTGTCAGCATCTTGTTGGCTGTCAGCATCATGACCTTCAGGATGCTTTTGACTGTCAGCAATTTGTTTGCTGTAAAAATCAGCATCTTTGGCAATGTTGACGTTGTCACTGTCAACAATGTGCTCTGAGTCTTTGTAAAAGACAGTGCTGCACATCACTTCACCAGGTTGGACAATGTTGTTTGTGTTATCATCACCGATAATGCCACACATTTTATCAGCTTGGTCAACCACTGTAACATTCAAATCATCTAACAAACGACTTACTTCCTCAGTCTCTTCCGAGCGCGGAGGCGTCGTTCCCTTAGTCTGGAGCTTGTGTGACTCTTTGCATGTCTCGAACAGTTCTGCTCGAGATGCAGGGGCAAGAGGGCCACGTCTCGGGGGTTCCTGTAGGGACCGACCATAGTACAATGGGTCATGGCGCCCATACATCAACTTCTTTCGAAGTTCACTCACTGTCAGACATAGGTCAAAACCTTTTTGGTTCGATCTGAACCATCTTGGTTCACCTAGAGAGCGAACACCTACCTTTTTTGGTTCTTTGCTCATCTCAGATTTGTCAATCTGAGGTGCAGGAGGAGTAGAACTCCCTTTGAACCGAATTGAGTCACTGTTCCAGCTGGCAGCAACATTCTGTTGTTTGTTATTATGAAAATCCTATGTACACTCACACACTGTAGGAGAGGGAACCTCTTCTATCAGCTGCGAGTGGGATATGACCTTTTGACCTGGGTACACCACTGAGGGTGTTTTATGTTATGTGAGCATATCAAAAACCGTAACAGCGTACTGTGTTATTTCCTCCATGGTTCTTTCATTGAAATCAGCCTTGAAGCGTATACATTTGCTATGCATAGGCAGGAGATTTGCACTGAAAAGACGTTTAATCTGTTCACTTTCCTCTATGCCAGGGACAGTTATGTCACCCGTATAAGCAGAGAGGAGCCTGTCGAAAAACAACAGAGGATGTTCACCTGATTGCTGAAGGACATTCCTCGCAGCCAATTAAGCATCATGTTTTGGTACAAAATGTCTCACTGTGCGAGGTACAGGGGCAGGGCCTTGGTTCCACCTAATCCTTCTTGGGACACATTCAGGTGTTGCACCGTTTTGAACTCCCATCTTTGTAATGCTTTTTTGTGAAAAATCAAGCAAGATGGTTCGATTTTACAGTGTGCATGTAAATCATCACTTTTAATGTAGCATTGAATAAATTAAAACCAACCAGCCTCCAGGTTTATGTGTTTCACTGTATTCAATAAGTCTATTATCATAGGTACCATACTTCAGGAATTACCCCAATGAATTGTAAAGTTAAAACACCCTTGAGCAGTGTCAACTTCATCTAGAACTTATATTCGAACAACAGTTACTAACTAACCTAAGCCTGATCTCTGTTTATTCGCACAACGCTTATAAAAGTGATTCAGATTCAAATGCATATTTTTACTGTAAAAATTTCCCAGGATGTTATTTCAAATAAAAATCAGTGATTTTTATGAATTTGTCGACCTGTGACAAGATCAAAGCTCGGCTATCTTTGTGTGATTTTTGTTAAAAATCAAGACAAAAGATGCCTCATGTTTGTTATTTTAAACATTCTGTTTAAAATGAACTGGAAAGCTAGTGAGCACAGAATAACAATAAAAGTGTTAAGTTTTATCACAATGCAGACATGTCTGCATTAATTCTGTGAAACTGTTCTGCTATCAATATTTGATTTTACGTGAAAATCAAATTAAAAGATGCTATGTGTTCAACATTTCAAACTGTACTCTATTTAAAAAAACAGGAAAGTTGAAATGCAGACAGAAATACATGAAAACCGTATTCTTCACAGTATCCAGCAGATGGGGGTGCAAAGCTGATATGCTTTAAGCACAGCAACTGCAATTTCTCTTTCTGACCGCTATAGAGGCGTTGTCGTCACCCGCGAGCGGATCCTTAGCTTTTAGCACCCAACAAAAAGCAACAAAAGCGACCCTACAGAAAGAGTTAGAGCCTTTATGTGATGATCGCTAGAACTGCGTTCTTATAAGCGACAACTCGATGTGACTAACACCGTTTAGAACAGGCACTGTGATTTTTAAACTTTTTCTTAAAAGAAAAGGAAAACAGTCGGTTCCCTTAAACCAGATGCAGCTTCCGGTGTCACGTGACCTGGTCACATGGCGTGCGGTAGTCTCAGATCAACTGACGCAATACACCCATTAAAATCTCAAAAAAACACTGCAATGAAACAGTCTTTCAAAGATAGTAACGGACAAACAAGCCTGAAGCTTGTGCACTCTGGTAGCTGAAGTGACAACAGACGAGGAGTGGGCCATCCCACCCTGCCTGCGTCACAACTTACAGCGCAACCGACTAATCACTGCAAAGACAAAACATGTAGTTCTCAACCCAAGCGCTGCTGGGTATAGTAGTCTTCTATACCTCATGTCTCTCAACGTCACACACGGTGACGTGCCGTTCAAACGACGCGTTCACGGACCTTTGAGGTCGGTCGGATTTTAGCGTCGAACTGACCTTTTTAACGCCCTAAAACACTCATAAGCAGTCTTTCAACGATATTACATGCCTAGAGATGAAATAAAACAGATAAACTGTCAGAAATGTTTAAAAAAAATGAAATCTGACAACCAACAGTCTACAAAACCAACTTTATTGAACATAACATACAATCACAGCGCTTGCATGCAGCCTCAGCTTCGGGAATGCTAACGTCAGCTCGACCCAAAGTTCTGGACACTTTTCCCCAAAATAAACGAATAATACACCACAGATAATTCTGTTAACGAGCCAAATCACATACAGGCCAGTATCTGGGTATACCAGAGGAAGACAGCACTTCTAACTGTTGAAAACAACGGAGTCTTCGTCGGAACCGGACAGTTTCCGGTCCAGTTCAGAAGAAGAGACAGTTCACCGAACCCTCTCTAACAAACGTTGTAACAGAAATAGGCACCACAGATCCTCAGCAAAATGTGAAAACAGCGCACAACAGTAATCTGTAAAGTAATAAGATGAAGAGTGGTGGATTGGGGTGACACGGCGGTCACCGCAAAGATGTATGCAGCTTTGCGACACGGTATGAAACATCTCACAAACACAGACACAAATTCATCACCAGCAGCTTCAAACTTACATTTAAAAGTGAAACGAAAATAATTCCAACGTGAAATTGACCAGACAATGCAGTGATTAGCAACTCCCGGACACTCACCAGCCAGAACTATCTTCCCAAGTCCAAGAACAAGGACAAACTATGCCAACAAACCGTCACAAAACTACAAAAACACAACTTAATAACCGTTTAGGGACGCGTACGAGCCACCATTATGTAACTGAACACCGAGCGGTGCCAATTATATTTAAGGGAGATAATACTTGTCAGCTTGCTGACCAGCACAATATTCCAGAAGAAGTTGGAGCAGACTTGATCTGACCCAAATTCATTCGCGAGTTCACCCTTTTTCTGGATTAAATTGCTTTAAAGTGACTAAAAAATGTAATTTCCCGAGAGACGTCAACTTATGTTGATCCACCAAAAGATAGACCTTTTATTGAGACAATCATAAAAGTACATTAAACATTGTATCGAGATTAGTTCTGATTTAATTAGGGATGCACCGATTCACATTTCTCACTTCCGATCCGATACCGATACTTATTAACTCAGTATCGACCGATACGATACTTTCCCGATCCGATACTGTTCAGGTATTTGACTGTATAATGGAACTTTTGCACCCAAACTATTCATTTTAACATTGTGTGAGATAAACCCAATGAAGACACTCTTAAGCCTTACAATAGGGAACCCCCTATTGTAAGGCTTAAGAGTGTCTTCATTGGGTTTATCTCAGACAATGTTAAGAAGGGCAGTCACAGAATGTGATTGAACACAAGTGCTCTTTGAAACTGGATCGGAAAAGTATCGGCAGGTTTGATCCGATACCCGATACTTAAATAATGCTGGTATCGGATACCGATACCGATACTGGATCGGATCTGCCCCATCCCTAGATTTAATAACTACTGTAGACAAAATTCAACTTAAACAAAGAGATAAGTTAGGTTTAACTTTCCTGTTGGCACATTTACTTAACAGATTAATGGCTTACAAAATAAGAATAAGGAGGAAGAAATAGGATTAAATGAAAGCTAAGTTTAACGGAAGTTAATTATTTTGAAATGACAGGGTGACACTTTTCCCCACACGAGTAAAAGCTAAGGCTCCTGCACGCTCAGCCCACATCCACGACTTGTTACCTGTTGACGCTTCGTCTCTGTAGATAAGAGTTGAGAAGTATCTGGACACACTCAATGGATTGTTTTGTCCAACAGCCGTCCAGTTGAAACTTCAGCGTGTGTGTGCTGATTCCACGATACGAGGAAACTCGTCTCTCTCGGCAGGAAACAAGGTCAACGTCCTGGCTGAGTTTCAAAATAAAACTTTCAGAAAACAAATTCTTTCAGAAATGAGTGAGTGAGTCACAGCAAGGCTTTACTATAACTCTGCTGAGAAACGTAGGTCTATTTGACACAATGACCACCACGTTTCCAGCTTTTTCCAGAGGAGAAAACCAGTTGTTGAGTTAGTGGTCCCTCTTTGCACTAAAGTCCAAATGGGAAGTAAGACTTTATATGGAGGGCGGAGTCTGCCCACCTCCTGAATGGCTACTGGCTGGTTTAACAAAATAAACAAATGAGTTTCAGCTCCCACAGTCGGAAGATCTCTGAAGGACAGTAGGAAAACGTGTTTATAGAATCGGCCAGATGGAGCTTGTTGGTACAGAGAATATTATGGCTAACTTGATAGACAAAGCAGAGAAGGAAGTAAGAAGTTTCCCTGACTTGTGCCTTAGATTCAAAGCCTACTGTACTGAAAAATAAACCAGCAGAAGTGTCAAACTCATGCAAGTAACAGATGATCATTAAATGACAAAAGTATACTGTTGATCAATTCTGAATTAACACACATTAAAGAAAGTTCTTTCTGATTGATTGGTGTCCATTAATTCAAAATAATTGTAACAAAATAGTGTCCACTTGTCTTCTTCAGAGCTCAAGAAAAGTGTAACACTCAGAGTTTCAGAGAGATGTGAAGAGGCCTAAATCCAGTAACGGACATGAGAGTGCTGTATTACTACAGTGTGAATGAAAGAGAGGCAGGTGCAACAATGAAGCAGCGGTCACAAAGGTGTAGGACTTCAAGTACTTGGGGTTCATTGAGTGCAGTAAAGAGTTTAAAAAGAGTCCAGGAAGGATGGAGTGAATGGAGAAAAAGTTTCAGGAGTGATTTGCGATAAAAGGGTGGCAGCAACGGTCAATGGAAACGTTTACAAGACAGTGGTGAGACCAGCTATGTTGTATGATATAGATACAGTGACATTGACAAAAAGTCACGTTAAAGAACTGGAAGTGGCAGGACTTAATATGTTTAAGTTCTCCTTATGATTGACAAGAATGGATATGATTAGGAATGAGCTCATCAGAGGTGCAGCACAAGCTGAACAACTGGGAGATAAAGTTAGCGAAGCCAGACTGAAATGGTTTGGACATCTTCAGAGAAGCAAGTGGTTATATTGGTAGAACAATGTTAGAAATGCAGCTGCAAGGAAAAAAACAAAGAGGAAGGCCAAAGTGAAGATGATTGCAATTAGAGGATATGGAGGTAGTTGGAGTGAGGACAGAGGATGCAGAGTGAGATTAAGGAAGATGACTCACTGTGGCAACCCCTGAAGAGGGAAAAGGCGAAAGAAAAAGAAGAAGACAGACACATAATCTATGATACCTGCAGCCAGAGAGAGAGAGCAAAATAGCCCATGAACTCTTGATTGTAATTTATTGCAACTCTCAAAGTAATCATTAGCTGTATAACTTTTGGAATCAATACAATTTTAGATGGCTGTCATAGCTAAGTAACTTTAGCCAACAGAAAAAAAAAATGGCTGGAACACAGTTAATTTTCAAATATTGAGATAAATCTGGTTTGGTATTATCTAAAAGTCATGCTCACCACAAACTCTGAGCACTAACACATTACGCAAGATCGGTCCGTGTACCCTTTGTTCAGTACACGGACCAAGATCTCACATTGTAATGCAGGTTGGCAATATGCATGTCTTCAAGGAAGGAAATACCTTTTATTTTAATGTCTCCCCTCCCTCTTTTGTTTAGAAGCCTAGCTCAAACTTTATACTAATCTTAACTTCTTTTTTTTTTTTACCTCATCAAAAAACATTGGCAAATGACAATTTAAGCACTTCTGTTCTTTTTTTAGTATAAGATCAGATGTTGGTCCCTAAAATGAACAATGATCTTGACAAGGTCAGTAACAATACCAAAAGTGTTTCAAAAAGGTAAACAAAAACTACATTTGCACACCAAAAATGCAATGTTCTTATTCCATCACCATAAACACAAACACACACCTGTTCACACACATATGTGCATGCAGCACTCTTATCAGCATAGTGCCAGAAAGGTTCTGCATGTCCTCTGAACATCCTGATTTCATCTCTTGGCAAAGTGATTGACAGGTCTGACAGCTGGGCTCCATCGACTCTGCAGAAACATGGACACCCCCCCCACACACACACACACACACCACACACACACCTGCTTAACAACAATGAGGAGATGAAGGGGGTGAGAATCAGGGGAGGCAACAAGGAGGAGTGGTGAGGGATAAAGGAGCAGGTATTTTATTGATTGATGAGGAGATACTGATCAGAGGGAGATGGAATGATACATACATTTGGACACATAGTGTGCAAGTAAACAAAATAAAAAAATGATTTAGGGAAAATGGGTGGGAAAATAAACGCTGAATGGCTGTATGCTGCAGACCAATGAAAAGATAATTATCTCATTGACACATGCATCACTGGGGCCATAGGAAAACATTTGTGCATATTGAAACATACATCCCCTGTGATAGGCACTTTGAAGAGTGATGAAAGGGCAATTATTGGAATGTGCACAGTAGAAGCTTGAAGCACAGTGTTGAGTGCCTTTGGGGAATGCTGGGAGTAGACCGAGCCAGGTGGTGGTACTTTGTTACATACTAACAGAAACACATGAACACTCATCAGCAGACGAGAGGCAGCTAACAGGCCAGTATGCACATATTCACGTGTCAGTAATCACACAGCATGACCTTGTTTTCCCTGACTGCTTAGGCTTGTCAGAAACACTCACTGCAACGTGCATCACTCATATCCCTGACATCTGTCTTTGCGTGTGTGTGAGAACAAGGGCGTGGGTGGTCAACAAGAACGTGTGTGTAAAACCCATCTCCATCACTGCCTCCTGGAATGACAGCCAGCCCATCATTTACCTCACCATGAGACTCCATGATATATCTGCTTCCTGTGGCGGCCATTTTCCCCTCTACCCTTTAGCCAGAGTGTTTATATATCTGAAGTGGACAAATAATGCAAAAAAAAACAAAGGAAAATATTTTAAATTCTATCCATTTCCACAAATTGCCCTTCTAATGAATATTAATCCTATAGAAGCATGTCAACCAATCCACAAGGCTCAATACATGATCACCAAATAGGGTCAGATTTAAACATCAATGTATCTTTATAAGAGTCAAAGTGGACACTAAACTGTCCACTTTGTGTGTGTTATGGGCACATTCCTTCCCAGTCAGCAGTGTTATTTTCAAGCCAGAATTGATACCAAGAAAAAGGGAAGGATCTTCCCTCATAAATAGAGGAAAAGTGGTTGCTAGCAAGAAAAGTTGCTCAGCTAAATCAGAGTAGTCAGATAATCTTTATTGTCATTTGCATCACATGTGGTACATGTGATGAAACAAGATTATGTACGCAGGGTCCCAGTTATCCAACAATAAAATGTAAGATAAGAACAGTAATAAAATCTAAGATATGAACTAAGAAAAACATCAACTTAAAAAAATACACTAAGCACTAATATCATAGAAAAACATCACTCCAAACAGTAGCATGAACATGAGTCTGAATGAGCAGATGGGCACAAATGAACACAGCAACATGAAACAGATCAGCAGCAACAACAACATTATGTGATATTTTGCAGTGGTTATTCTGGTTACTTATTCATGAGTCTAACAGCCTCAAGGTAGAAGCTGTTTCTCAGTCTATTGGTTCTACACTTGATGCTCCTCAGCCTCCTTCCTGAGGGGAGTGGGGCAAAAAGTGTGTGTGCTGGGTGCGTGGGGTCTTTCATGATGCAGGTGGCCCTCTTCTTGCATCTGGAGGTGTAGATGTCTGTGATGGTGGGGAGACTGACTCCAACAGACTTCTGTGCAGCCTTCACCACTCTCTGCAAAGCTTTCCTTTCTGCAGCTGTGCAGCCTCCATGCCACACGTTGATGCTGGAGCACAGGATGCTCTCCACTGCACACCTGTAGAAGGAGGTGAGGACTGGGCTACTCAGACCAGCTCGTCTCAGCCGTCTGAGGAAGTAGAGTCTCTGATGACCTTTCTTGATCAGGCTGGTGGTGTTGTTGCTCCAGCTGAGGTTATCATTCATGTGTACACCCAAGTACTTGTAGTTGGAGACCACTTCCACTGCAGATCCTCTTATGTTCAGTGGGGCGTGGGTGTGTTAGTTCCTTCTGAAGTCCACAATTATCTCCTTCGTCTTTTTCACATCAATGTGAAGGTTATTCTCTTTGCACCAGTTCTCCATGTGTTCCACCTCTTGCCTGTAGCTGGACTCATCATTGTTAGTGATGAATCCCACCACAGCTGTATCATCTGCAAACTTTACAATATGACAGCCTGGATGTGTGGCCACATAATCATATGTGAGCAGAGTGAACAGGAGAGGGCTCAACACACATCCTTGAGGAGAGCCAGTGCTAAGGGTTATGGTGGAGGAGGAGAAGTTGTGGATCCTCACTGACTGTGGTCTGTTTGTTAAAAAGTGTAGTACCCAGTTACAAATTGAGAGGCTTAGTCCCAGTGTGAATAGTTTGTCCATCAGAGTTTGGGAGATCATGGTGTTGAAGGCAGATGTGTAGTCCACAAAGAGCATACGGACATATGAGTCCTTCTGATCCAGGTGGGTGAGAGCAATGTGGACTACAGAGGAGATGGCATCCTCTGTTGATCGGTTTTCGTGGTATGCATACTGATGAGGGTCCTCGTTGATGTTTATGGATGTTTTGATGTGGGTCATGACCAGTTTTTCAAAGCATTTTGCAACTATCTGGGTGAGGGCCACCGGCCAATAGTCATTCAGACCAGTCACTGTGGAGCTTTTTTGGGACTGGGATGGTGGTGGCAGTTTTCAGGCAGGTGGGAACTGTCTTCAGGGCAAGTGAGGTGTTAAATATGTTGTTCAGCACATCACAGAGCTGACCGGCACATTCTTTCAGCACTTTGTAGCCCGGTCCAGTTGCTTTGTGAGGGTTGATCCTCCTGAGACTACTCCTCACTTATGTTACGGTCACGCTGAGGCACACTTCATCTTGTGGTGAGGTGAGTCTGGTGCTGGGTGGTCTGTTTGGGTCTTCAAAGCATGCATAAAACTTGTTGAGGGCATCAGGCAGAGATGGGTCTTTGGGGCATTGTACCCTCCTTCCTTTATAATATGCTATGCACTTAATACCCCTCCACATGCTCTGTGGGTCTTGTGAGGTTAACTGACCATCAATCCTCTGTGCATATTTGGCTTTGGCCCTCTTAATGCCAGCAGCCAGCTCTTTCCTTGTCTTTCTCAGCTCTTCTGAGTCTCCAGACATGAAGGCAGTGTTCCTGGCTGCCAGCAGGTTGCGAAGTTCTGCATTCAACCAAGGTTTTGTGTAGGGGTAACATTTAACATATTTTTTGACTGATACATTTTCAGAGCATGTACTAATATATCCCAGTACTGAGGATGCATATTGTTCAAGATCCACCAATCCTTCATTTTCAGCAGCTTTCTTAAAAACATTCCAGTCTGTTTTTTAAAGCAGTCTCTCAACATGGGGCCATTGTCTTTGATCCAACGTTTGACTTCTTTTTGTACTGGTTTGGAGCATCTTAGCTGTGGGGGGGCTGAAACTATTAGAATGGATATGTGATCAGAAGAACCCAGGTGGGGGCAGGGTTTAGCTTTGTATGTGTCTCTCACGTTTGTGTAAACATGATCCAGGGTGTTGTTTTCACGTGTTGCTATGGTAATATGTTTGTTGAAGTTTGGTCCTCCTTGATCATGTGAGCAACTGGTTCCGGCTGTCATCAGCAAATTGGTTGATCCACTGTGAGAGGGTGCTATTTATAAGACTGAGCTGAATACAGCATCTCAGACTCAGGCATGTTCAGTTTGGTCCACCTGCGTACCGTTTTGGTTATTTTTTCACTTTTTAAATTTTATGAACGGGAGATTATGCGCCGCAGAACTAAAGTTCCTAGGCGTGTTTCAGCATGGCACTATTATCTTGTAGCACGCTAGCATTTACCAGCCTAGCATCTTATTGTGGTCTCCTGTTTGGGAACATTATGGCTTTCTTGTTAAAAGACGTGAACAAATCCAAAGCTGTATGTCGACGTTGTTTCACGAAATTGGATCTGCCGCAGGCAACTCGTCTAACTTGTTAACGCGCTTCAAACGACATCATCCAAATGTGAATGTAGCTTGGTGTAAAGACCAAAAACAGCAGCATTTAAAGAACCTTCATCAGGTACTTCAGAACGGTCCAAAGCAATAACACAAGCTTTAGGAGTTTTTAAATTTCTGGATCTATGTCCGAATTCTGTTGTTGATGCGCCGGCTTTAAAGTACTTGAGCCTCGCTACGACATCCATCACATCAACACTTCACCCAAAAAGTTCAGAACTTTATGAAAAAGTTAAAACTGATATTGTCAACACGCCCTGGAGCAAATTAAAGCCCTGCCCTGATGATTATGATGACCAAGAGATTCAACCACCTCATAACAACCATTCAAGAAGAGGTATTGTTCTTTTATTATTATTATCTAATTAACCTTTTTAAATTAAAAGTTATAATCTTATTAACTCGTTTTTTTTTTTTTACTTTTACCTCTTTGTGTTTTATTTCCAGTCTGGGACAAAGATATCAGCTGTCTTTGTCCTGTTCAGGGACATCCACAAAATCACCTCCAGTAGACGTCTGTGATGACTGAACTCTGAACTTTTCCAGGGACAGATGAGAACAGGTCCAAGAAGAGGTTGTGAGCAATGAGGGCAAAGCCACTCTGCAAAATTGCTGCTTATTTTTCTGGTTCTGACTGTTATTGTATTTATTAAGATTTTTATTATTGTTAGTATAGTTTATTTATTGTAAAAAGTGCCGTTTATTTAAAATATCATCCAAATGGGTCGCTTTTGTTAATTTTTATACAAATGTATTGTTTACTTGGCATATTTTCAAAATAAAAGTTTTGTGTCTTTATTTAGTCTTTTTTTTTCTTCCGAAAATTAACCGAACGGAGCCCTCCTTGAAATTGAACTGAACCTAAATGTGATTTTAGCATACCATTACACCCCACCACGTTCTCTGAGGTCAGCAGACCAGTTACTTCTCAGAGTTCCAGGAACTCGTCTTCCATGCAGAGGTGACAGGGCCTTCACTGTAGCAGGCCCAAGACTTTGGAACAAGTTACCTCTGCTCATCAGACAGGCCCCTCCATCTCGGTTTTCAAATTCTGTTTAAAGACTCATTACTATTCCGTTGCTTTCAACACCTGATGATCTGTGTTTGGTTGTTATATTTGTTATCTGCAATGATTTTATGTCTATATTCTGTTTTTTACTTCATTTTGTATGTTGCCTATGTGCCTGTTTATTGTTTGTTTGTACAGCACTTTAGTTGGCATTGTCACTATTTTAAGTGCTCTATAAATAAAATGGTACGTTATGGGATGGTAATTGGTAGATCTGTTGCATCTCAGCAAGAACATAATTTGTGTACATAATTTAATTCCACCTTGTGTACCACATGTGGTGGAATGACAATGAACCTACTTGACCTTGAACTAGAGAAGATTGCTGGATCGAATCCTGGCCAGGGGGTCTTTCAGGTTGGAATTTGCATTTTATCTCTTTGCATGCATGGGTTTTCTCTAGGTACTCCAGTTTCCTCCCACAAATGGAAATAAATAAATAAATCCAACAACAACAAAAAAAAAAACTGTGTGTTAGGCTTATTGGTAACTCTAAACATTGGAACATGTTTAGTGCAATATTAAGACCACCAAGATGAGACCGCCAAATGCACCACAGAACACCACAGGAAGACATTTCTGCATGTAGCCAACCAACTGTACTGTCATGATCCACATATACAACTACTCCCTCTGAGTCTCCAAATCTCACACTGCTTACCAAGTCAGCAATATACCCACATATTCATAATTGCATTAGAGCTTTGCATGCTTTAATGCCTAGAACACACATATTGTATATATACTATGTATATATACACAACAGTGGTAGGTCTCATCAGCAACAACGATGAGACGGACTACAGGAACGAGGTGAGCCGCTTGGTCTTGTGGTGCGGACACAACAATCTCACTCTCAACGTGGAGAAGACAAAGGAGATTGTCGTGGACTTCAGGAAGAGGGATGCACAACATGCCCCTCTGACCATCAACAGCACCGCAGTGGAGAGAGTGGACAGCACCAAGTTCCTGGGAGTGCACGTCTCGAAGGACCTGTCCTGGAGCAGGAACACTGCAGCACTGGCCAAGAAGGCTCACCAGCGCCTCTACTTTCTCCGCAAGCTGAAAAGGGCTGGAGCTTCAACCCCCATCATGTGCACCTTCTACAGGGGTGCCATAGAAAGTGTCCTGACCAGCTGCATCACGGTGTGGTTTGGTGCATGTACTGCATCATGCCGCAAGAGCCTCCAGCGCATCGTGAGAGCAGCTGAGAAGATCGTCGGCACCTCCTTGCCCTCACTGCAGGACTTACACAGCAAACGCCTCACTCGGAAAGCCCACTGCATGGCAGGTGATCCCACACACCCACTACACAGCCGCTTTAGACTGCTGCCATCAGGGAGGAGACTGAGGAGTCTCCAGGCTCGAACCAGCAGACTGAGAGACAGCTCTGTTCATCAGGCAGTCAGAATGCTAAACACTCTGCCTGCTCTGCCTCCCCTCCCATTTGAACTGCCTTAACACAAAAAACTTTCTCACACATTACCACTCAACACAAAGTTTTTAACACTGGACCCTGTGTCATCAAACGGGTTATTCACTAAACTCTCGGTCATGTGCTCATTCAGTTTGCACTACTTCTCATATTTGCACTAATGTTTGTATTACTGGGGATCCTGGGGACTCCCTTGTTCTACTGGGGGACTTCAACGCTCACGTGGGCAATGACAGTGAGACCTGGAGGGGTGTGGTTGGGAGGAACGGCCCCCCTGATCTGAACCAGAGTGGTGTTCTGTTATTGGACTTCTGTGCTCGTCATGGATTGTCCATAACGAACACCATGTTTAAGCATAAGGGTGTCCATATGTGCTCTTGGCACCAGGACACCCTAGGTCGCAGTTCGATGATCGACTTTGTTGTCGTCTCATCTGATCTGCGGCCGCATGTCTTGGACACTCGGGTGAGGAGAGGGGCGGAGCTGTCTACTGACCACTACCTGGTGGTGAGTTGGCTCCGATGGTGGGGGAGGATGCCGGTCAGACCTGGCAGACCCAAACGTATCGTGAGGGTCTGCTGGGAACGTCTGGCAGAGTCTCCCGTAAGACGGAGCTTTAACTCCCACCTCCGGGAGAGCTTTGAACACGTTCCGAGGGAGGCGGGGGACATGGAGTCCGAGTGGGCCGTGTTCCGCGCCTCTATTGTCGAGGCAGCTTATCGGAGCTGTGGCCGCAAGGTTGTTGGTGCCTGTCGAGGTGGCAACCCTCGAACCCGGTGGTGGACACCGGCAGTGAGGGATGCTGTCAGGCTGAAGAAGGAGTCCTATTGGGCCTTTTTGGCTTGTGGGACCCCGGAAGCAGCTGATAGGTACCGGCAGTCCAAGCGGCATGCGGCTCGGGTGGTTGCTGAGGCAAAAACTCGGGCGTGGGAGGAGTTCGGAGAGGCCATGGAGAATGACTTCCGTACGGCTTCGAGGCGATTCTGGTCCACCATCCGGCGTCTCAGGGGGGGAAAGAGGTACGAGACCAACACCATTTATGGTGGAGGTGGCGTGCTGCTGACCTCAACTCGGGATGTTGTGAGTCGGTGGGCGGAATACTTCGAAGACCTCCTCAATCCTACTGGCACGTCTTCCACTGAGGAAGCAGAGCCTGGGGACTTTGGGTCGGGTTCTCCGATCTCTGGTGCTGAGGTCGCCGAGGTGGTTAAAAAGCTCCGCGGTGGCAAGGCTCCGGGGGTGGATGAGATTCGCCCGGAGTTCCTTAGGGCTCTGGATGTTGTAGGGTTGTGTTGGCTTACGCGACTCTGCAATATCGCGTGGACATCGGGGCAGTTCCCTTGGATTGGCAGACTGGGGTGGTGGTTCCCCTATTTAAAAAGGGGGACCGTAGGGTGTGTTCCAACTATAGGGGGATCACACTCTTAAGCCTCCCTGGTAAGGTCTATTCAGGGGTTCTGGAGAGGAGGGTCCGTCGGATAGTCGAACCTCGGATTCAGGAGGAGCAGTGTGGTTTTCGTCCTGGTCGTGGAACACTGGACCAGCTCTACACCCTCAGCAGGGTCCTGGAGGGTGCGTGGGAGTTTGCCCAACCAGTTTACATGTGCTTTGTGGACTTGGAGAAGGCATTCGACCGCGTCCCTCGGGGGGTTCTGTGGGGGGTACTCCGGGAGTATGGGGTACCAGGCCCTTTGATAAGGGCTGTTAGGTCCCTGTACGACCGGTGTCAGAGCTTGGTCCGCATTGCCGGCAGTAAGTCAGGCTCGTTTCCGGTGAGAGTTGGACTCCGCCAAGGTTGCCCTTTGTCACCGATTCTGTTCATAACTTTTATGGACAGAATTTCTAGGCGCAGCCAAGGTGTTGAGAGGATCCGTTTTGGTGACCTTAGAATCGCTTCTCTGTTTTTTGCAGATGATGTGGTCCTACTGGCTTCATCAGTTCGTGATTTACAACTTTCACTGGAGCGGTTTGCAGCCGAGTGTGATGCGGCCGGGATGAGGATCAGTTCCTCCAAATCCGAGGCCATGGTCTTGAGCCGGAAAAGGGTAGCATGCCCTCTCCGGGTCGGGGAGGAGGTCCTGCCCCAAGTGGAGGAGTTTAAGTATCTCGGGATCTTGTTCACGAATGAGGGAAAACTGGAGCGTGAGATCGATAGGCGGATAGGTGCAGCGTCCGCAGTGAAGCGGGCGCTGTACCGGTCTGTCGTGGTGAAGAGAGAGCTGAGTCAAAAGGCAAAGCTCTCAATTTACCGATCGATCTACGTTCCCACCCTCATCTATGGTCATGAGCTTTGGGTTATGACCGAAAGAACAAGATCTCGGATACAAGCGGCTGAAATGAGTTTTCTCCGCAGGGTGGCTGGACTCTCCCTTAGAGATAGGGTGAGAAGCTCAGTCATCCGGGAGGGACTCGGAGTAGAGCCGCTGCTTCTCCACATCGAGAGGAGCCAGTTGAGGTGGCTCGGGCATCTGGTTAGGATGCCTCCTGGACGCCTCCCTGGTGAGGTGTTCCGGGCACGTCCCACCGGGAGGAGACCCAGAGGAAGACCCAGGACGCGCTGGAGGGACTATGTTTCTCGGCTGGCCTGGGAACGCCTTGGGATTCCCCCGGAGGAACTGCTCCAAGTGGCTGGGGAGAGGGAAGTCTGGGCCTCCCTACTTAGGCTGCTACCCCCGCGACCCGACCCCGGATAAGCGGAAGAAGATGGATGGATGGATGTTTGTATTACATTACTGCCTATAGTCATACTACTGTTTACATTCACTGTTTACATTTATTAATACGGTTTACATTTATTACTACTGTTTTACATTTATTACTACTGTTTACATTTACACTACTTTTATATCTACACTACTGCTGATACATATACAGTATTCTCTGACTAGCCTTATCTAAGGATGCCAAATGTGCCTTATGTGCCTTACTGCATATGCCACTTTGCCTCTATACCAACATCAACTACCTCATACATATACTGTGTACATTAACTCATATGCTGCTGTGCCACTCTTTGCAAATGTCAATGCTAGAACCTTCAGTTTATTTTATAGATATACTTTTTATACTTTTTTATACTACTATGAAAAAACTCAGGACAGTATTACACTTTTATTATTTCATTTTATGCTTATGTTCATTGGGTGTTTGGTGTTTTAGGGGTGTTTGGTGTTTCAGTGTTGGTGTAAATTTTCATACTTTTTTCATACTTTTCATACTTTTATACTACTATGAAAAAACTCAGGACAGTGTTACACTTTTACTATTTTATGCTTATGTTTATTAAATGTTTTAGTGTTTAGTGTGATAGTTACTGTTGCACCGAGGGACTGAGAGAAACGCAATTTCAATCCTGTGTATGTCCTGTACATATTGCAGTTTTGACAATAAAGTTGACTTTGACTTTTGACTTTGACCTTGATATACATTTTTTATTCCATCCATCCATCCCATCCATCCATCCATCCATCTATCCATCCATCCATCCATCCATCCATCCATCCATCTATTATCTTTACCCACTTTTTCATTTTCAGGTTGTGGGCGTCACTGGGGCCCTTGTCCAGCTATCACTCTGCGAGAAACCTGGTTTGCTCTGGGCAGGTCTCCAGTCCATCACAGGGACATGTGGAAACAAGTGAGACAAACAACTATTCACTGCCTCACTCACACCTAGGGACAATTTAGTTACCAGTCAGCCTAACATGCATGTTTTTGGTCTGTGTGAGTAAACTGGAGTACCCAGAGAAAACCCACGCATGCACAGAGAGAACATGCAAACTCCACCCAGAAAGGCTACCAGCCGGGATTTGATCTGGTGACCTTCTTGCTGACAAACAACAACTCTACCAACTGATCCACCGTGCCTCCCTTTTATTTTCATTATTATTTATTTTAATCTTCTTTAATTATTTTTATTTTTACTCAGGTGTATATATACTTTGATTTTCTTTGTATTATTTGTATGTTTACATATTCATACCCTTGCATGGAGCAACTGTAACAAAGTCAGTTTCCCCTGGGATCAATAAAGCATTCTAATTCTCAATAAATCGTCTCTAGGTGTGAATGAGAGAATGCATGGTTGTTTGTCTCATTTGTCTCTATGTGGCCCTGTGAACGACTGGAGACCTGCCCAGGTGTACCCCACCTCTCACACAGTGACTGCTGGATACGGGCCACAGTGGCCCCTGCGACCCAAAAAGGAAGACTCAAATAAAGATAATGTATGTTTTGGTGCCTCATTTTTGAGGTTTTCCAGCCATGTCACATTGGTAGGAATTACCCCAGGGCGAACCCAGAACTCAGCAGAAGTATTATGTGACCTATTTGAACTAGAAATGTCTAGGCAAAGTGATTGATAAATCTCCATATCCCTTGGAGTCACCCAATATTATTCATTACATATAGACATCATAAAACTTTTTTTTAAATATTTGCATCAATCTTTTGATCATAGTTAAAATGGATAGCCTGGAGTTGAGGATTTGACAGTTTAAATTGTGTGCAAACATTGCCTACTCTGCTAGTCACTTTGTTAGTTAGCTGCAAATGGTATGTGATTACTAAGTAAGCTAAATCTGAAAACGTTCTTTTTTGTAGATCATTCTTACTGTAACAATATTTTTTTATTTTTATAGAAGTCACATACTTAAAGTCGGTCATGTCGTTCTTGCAGCTGCATCTGAGCAGGACATCTAGTTTGTGAGCCAGCAGATGCATCATTTGAATTTTTTTGAATTTGAAATCTACAGTATTACATCCTGAAAATGTTCAGACCAAAAAAAAGGAACAAACATTTCTCAAAATCTGAAAATGAAAAACACGTATAAAGGGCAAACATTAAAATAAAACAGTGCATTCCTTGCACTACTCACAAGACATATAAAAAAAAACTATTTTGTGTGTTTTTTTTAACATAATTAAAGAGCAACTCCACACCCTGTGGATCGGTAACTCCTCCTTCCAAAATCTCCCTGAAAATGGGCGTGTCGAGAGACAAGGAGGGGTGGAGGTAGAGTTGTGCTTTTGTTCACGCCTCCACCTGCAACAACCTAAAACAAATTAAACCTCTAGCCAACAACATACACCAAGCAACAACAAAGAATAAACATGTAGATGTATTTATCTATTCCACCCATTCCATCCAAAACCAAAGGCCTAAAAAATGAAAATGAAAAGAAAAAAAAAACCGCTTGTCAGGAGTGAAATGCAACACTTCCATATAAGGTATGCACAGCTGCAGGACCTTCTCATCTCTGCAGGGGATTGGCTCTGCTTGAACCACCTTTGTGACATCAGAGTGTACAAGACACATCAGAGTGAACAGTCCTGACCAATATGAAAATTAAAAGGCCAAAATATTGCCAATTAGCCGATTTACACAGATACGCACAATTATATGAAAATAAACACAGCCATAGTGCTAGATAATATTTTAAACACATTCTAGGGAGTTTATCAGCTAAAAAAAATTTAATTTTGGGTTTAGTTCCTCTTTAAAGATCCTTTGATCTTTTGATATTTGTTTGGTCCTTGGTAAATCCTTGGTACGCAAAGAAGAAACATCAAATTCATGAATAATTTCTAATAATATGTATTGTGCTAAGGAGGCCTCACTCACTGGTTGTATTGAAATTACACAAATGACAAACACAATTTGATTAGGTGGTAGGCAGCATAACCTGACTGAGCATGTGCATTAAAGGTCAATAGGTGGGGTTTGCATTCCATTTCAAACAGTGCATCTGCTGGTTTACAAACGAGACGTCCTGCTCAGATGCAGCTGCAAGAACGACATGACCAACTTTAAGTGTGTGACTTCTATAAAAAAAAAAAAAGATTGTTACAATAGGATGATCCAAATTTATCCTCCCTTTTTTTCCAAAATGTTTGGGAATATGCAGGTGTCTGTATTTTAGACTATTTTACCCTGCAAGTTATTTACTGTATCGTTATTTCTCTATTACACATTTATTCTGTTACTGTTAATGATATAATAAACTTGAATTGTTCTGACAGGTTGTTCCAGACTTAAGGTGACATTTCCTCCTGCTGGTAAACACTTTACCCTTCTTTCAACAGATAAACTCCTCCTTTGCCATTCATCATCAGGTCATACCCATTTGACTGATAACGAATCGACCCACTGCTTGTCTCAGTTCTGTGTTCATCTTAACTAAGGTTTGATCTGAATGTATAATAATGCAGGTATGTGACTGAATCATCTTCCTCCCTTGTACAAAGTGATTTAGCTAATGCTTATTTCACAGATGAGTAACCCACTAGTACATAAACATATTCAGACAAAAATTCGACAATTTATTTAGGATTTTAGCAGCATCTCCATGGACAACTCAAAAACACCATCGCTTTTAGATGTGTGTAGGTCATTGATGATTTTTAGCATTCTTACTGCATGCAAACATTTGTAAGAGTTGAATTGATTTGTTATCATGGTAACGGATGACCTAGCGTCTTAGGGGAGCATGTGTAGGTCCACTACATTAGTGTGTCATGATGTAGGCCTGTTCAAAGTGGTGACAATTTTACAAATGATGAAATACCTATATAAAAAAACTTAAACAAACTAAATACTCATGACAGTAGCATTAGGCTGCCATGGGGAAATTTTGTAGCACATAGCTGCATCCTGATAAGGTCCAAGAGAGTTGTGCAAAGACAGCGCCAGTGTGTGGTGCAATTATGGGCATGTGGAAGCAGTGTCTTGAAAATACACTACTAACATATAGAGCATGGTGAGGGCACAGGACATTATCTCTGGGAGATGAAAAATCATTTAATAAATAATTTTTGGCTAGTACCAAC
>JBBPBX010024984.1:24001-39242 GCA_038048925.1 Garcialebias charrua | reverse complement strand
ACCTGCATTAGACCAACCTGTTGCCTTCCCCAGTCTGTCCTGATTCCTCTGTCATCTTCTCTTCCTTCTCTCCATCCTCACAGCTGAATGACATTAATTTTGTGTTAAGTAGGTTTAAAAATACAGCAGTCAAACCACAATAGAAATGAAACTTTAATTTAAATGATCTCCTTGTTGGATAACAGTTACTGACTGGACATTTCATCTGATCTGACTTACCAGATACATCACAATACACACCACTGTAGTGATATTAAATAAGACATTTAAACTCAAGTGTCCCTCTGCCAAAAAGGTTGGTAACATGGGTCACCAACCTTTTTGAGTCTAAGGGCTATAGTGACACTGAGGACTAATTTGTCTGATACACACATAAACTTGTACAACTCATCTTTAATTAAAGAATCAATAATAATTAATGTACATATGAGTGAATAAATTGCAGCACTGCATTGGAACATAGCTGGGAACTGCCACCACAACAGTTTAGCTTTCCTGTGTTGTTTCCTGAGTTTTATTTAGGTCATTCTTACACTTAGTGTGTGGATGTGTGTGTGTGACACGTATCAAATATTCATAAAAATATTAAACAAATCACGTCTATAGGGGAGGCATCATTTATTTAACAGCCAAATATGGGACGATTCCTATATTAGGCTAGCTTTAGCTAACCTGAATATTTACAAGCCTCCTGTCCTGCTCATATACACTGACTGTACTTACCTAATATCTTTTAACCACATTGAAAGGCTTTTTTTCCATCCTGCCAACAACTTCCTTCTCCCTTTTTCTGTTTTGCGCCCTGGAAAGTTTTTTTCTGCTGCTCCAGTGCACGAGTGAAAAAATAAATAAATAAATAACGCGCCTGTGGGCGCGTGTTCACACTCACAGCACCTGTGTGTGAAGGGAGAGCAGAGAGACAGGAGGAGGGAGGTGAGGGAGCAGGGGGGGCGCCTAATCAGTGCTGTTCCTGTTATTGTCATTTCATGCAGTTAAAGAAAATGCCTGCTAGAAAAACGTTTTTTTTTCTAGAGACGCTTTTGACGCCCCTTAAGTCCAGCGTCCCCATGCAGTGCATCCATGGCATAGCGCCCATTTGCGCCACTGTATACAGTATACATAAACGCACACACACCATACATATAGGTGTGCGTGTTTATTTGCCAGTTATGAACGAAAATATTTGTATCATTTAATCACTGACTACATAAAATCATAAAACTAAAAGCTGTCTCTTAAATCAAACCTGGCGTTCTCGTGTCACTTCTTTTGCCTGTATTACTGCAGCAATGTGGCGTGGCATGGAGTTGATCAGTCTGTGGCACTGCTCAGGGGTTCTGAGAGCCCAAATTGCTCTGATTGACCTTCAGCTCTTCTGAATTGTTGGGTCTGATGCATCACATCTTCTTCACGATACTCCATAAATTTTCTATGGGGTTAAGGTCAGGAGAGTTTGCTGGTCAGTTAAGAACAGGGATATCATGGCCCTTAAACCAGGTACTGGTAGTTTTGTACTGTGTGCAGGTGCCAAGTCATGTTGGAAAATGAAATCTGCATCTCCATAAAGTTGGTCAGCAGCAGCAAGCAGGAAGTGCTCTAAAACTTCCTGGTAGATGGCTGCGTAGACCTTGGACCTCAGAAAACACATTTGACCAACACTAGCAGATGACATGGCACCTCAAACGTCACTGACTGTGAAAACTCAACACTGGACCTCAAGCAACATGGATTATGTGCCTCTCCTCTCTTCCTCCAGACTGGAGATGCAGATTTCATTTTCCAACATGACTTGGCACCTGCACACAGTGCCAAAGCTACCAGAACCTGGTTTAAGGACCATGGTGTCCCCGTTCTTAATTGGCCAGCAAACTTGCCTGACCTTAACCCCATAGAAAATCTTTGAAGTATTGTGAAGAGGAAGATGTGATAAACCAGACCCAATAATTCAGAAGAGCTGAAGGCCACTATCAGAGCAACCTGGGCTCTCAGAACACCTGAGCAGAGCCACAGACTGATCGACTCCATGCCATGCCACATTGCTGCAGTAATCCAGGCAAAAAAAGCAACAACTAAGTATTGATGCTGTACATCACATATGTCAAAGTCATCCGGCCCGCAAATTAATTATCTATGGCCCCCTGGATGATATTTAATTATTATTAGAAACAGCCCGCAGGCCACAGCCGCCTGCTGGTGTTTTGCACGCACCAACACTACATTCCCCACAATGCAACGGTAGTAGGGATGGGGCCGATCCAATCCGGAGTCGTGTCTCATGAATACAGAGTAAAAAGACCCGCCTCACGTCACATTCAGGAAATCCATTTCATAGTTTTCAGCCAGTTACAGAGTGAGGACTGAGTGAGTAGCACTTTAGCTAACAGCTAGCCAACTTTTCATTGTAACATGTCCGCTGTGTGGAAGTATTTTACACTAAACACTGCAAGACAGCAACGTGCAATGTCTGCAGAGCCATAGCGCCACATTAAACCGCGGTCAAGTTAGTTTTATGTTGGACATTCGAGCTCTGGGGCTTCAGCGGGACGCCACTCTCGCTGAACCGAAACAGGGAGACAGACCGTGGCCAGCTGCATCCAGTCCGACTCGCTGTCTTGTCTATCTCATAGGAGGGACAGGCTGAGAGTGGCTGACCGAAATCAGAGCGCCCGCCCCTTATTGAACAAGAAAAACACACAGCTGAAGCCACAGATCTCAAATGTTCACCGAGAAGTTGCTAAACTTCATCATAATTAATTACCAAAAGCTATCAGCTATAGAAAATGAAGGATTTCACAGCTTGATACTTGCAGCCAACTGTAAACAAGCATAAAAAAGCACATTAATTAAAAATCATAAGAAAACTGTATTTAAAAAAAAAATGAAAACAAAAACAGACCACAGCGCAGTCTGGCTCCAGACCTGCTCGTTAAACAGCTGGTTACGAGGTTTGATTCTGAATGGTTACACTCTGCAGTTTGCAGGGACACCACCCAGGTTCAATGGGATCTTGGAGACAAAACTCATGTCTCCAGCTCAGGGGGAGGCGCTAAAGTTGGAACTACAGGAACTATTGAACAAGAACATCATTTCCGGAGTTCCCTCGGGAGAGGAACGGACCGGGTTTTATTCAAAATATTTCCTGGTCCCCAAGAAATCAGGGGGTCTCCGACCGATTTTAGACCTCTCAACGTTCAACAAGTACATCGTGAAACGTCCATTTCATATGTTGAAAAAAAAAAAAACATGTACTCGAGTGTGTGACGTCAGGGGACTGGTTTGTAATAATCGATCTCCGAGACGCTTACTTCCATGTTCCGATCGTGAACAAACACAGGAAATTCCTCAGGTTTGCCTTTCAGGGAACCTGTTACGAGTTCAAGCGACTCCCGTTTGGGTACGCGCTTGCGTCGTGCACGTTCACGAAGGTCATCGAGGCAGCCTTAAACCCGTTTTGATCGAAGGGCTTGAGGATAATCTATTACATCGACGATCTATTGCTTCTGTCTTGGTCGAAGGAAGAAGCAGTAGCACAGACGGTGATTTTAGTAAATCATCTGACACAATTGGGCTTTGCCATAAATTGGGAGAAGAGCTCCATTTCACCAGCCCAACAAATAGTTTATTTAGGCGTGAGTCTCTGCTCCATGAGCATGAAAGCCTTTTTGTCAGATCAGAGGAAGGAGTCGCTGACGTCACTCCTTCGGTGTGTCCAGCCCCACAGAACGGTGTCGGCGATCACAATTATGCGGCTGTTAGGAATGATGGGCGCCAGTCACGCTGTAATAAAACTCGGTTTATTGCACATGCGGAAGTTGCAGAGATGGTTTATTCGTCATAGAATAGACCCTGTATGCCACAAAAGACGCCGAGTCACGATCCCCCCTTCGGTGAGAACGGACTTGGTGTTCTGGGGGAATCCCAGGATTCTATCAGAAGGGGTTCCCCTAGGCAAAGTGACGTCACGGAAGGCGGTCTTTACCGATACGTCTCTTTCCGGTTGGGGTGGGGACATGTCAATCTCAGATGGTGTGCGGGACGTGGCCGCTCGACACGTCTCTCCACATAAATGTGTTGGAGTTATTGACAGTGCACAAAGTTCTGAAGCATTTTGCTCACATGCTTCGACAGCAGGATGTCCTCGTGCACACGGACAACAGAGCAACCACTGCTTATATAAACCGCGAGGGCGGGGTCTACTCAGTCCAGCTTTTGAACGCAACCAGAGAGCTGCTCTGCTGGGCTCACGTTCATTTGAGGTCACTGAGAGCTGTTTACATCCCAGGTGTACAAAACAGGGGTGATGATATCATGTCGAGAGAGGGGCCTCTGGACAGAGATTGGATGTTACACCCGGACCTTGTGTCTCAAATCTGGACCAGGTTCGGGAGGACGGAAGAGGACTTGTTTGCGACGCGTGAGAACACGTAGTGCCCCCTGTTCTTCTCCCTGAGTCCCCTCGACCACCCCCCCCCCACTGGGGGTGGACACCTTTGCTCACAAACCGTGGCCAAAAACATTAACTTATGCTTTCCCCCCAGTTCCCCTGCTTTCAGCACTGCTGGAGAGAGTGAGAGAGGAGGGAGTATCAGTGATTCTGATCGTCCCAGAGCGCGTGAACGCACCATGATTTCCGGTTCTGCAGCAGCTGGCAGGCCACTCCTGGAAGCTCACCTGGAGAGACGATGCTCTCCTGCAGGCAGGGGGAGCAATAAGGAGTCACCCAGTGATAGGTCAGCATCTGTGGGCTTGGATGCTGAACGACAAAGTTTAGAGAACCTTGGTTTTTCTAAAGAGGTCATTGGAACCATTCAGGGTTCACGTGCACAGTCTACGGCCGCTGTTTATGCATAAAAATGGGCTGCTTTTCAGCGTTGGTGCATAGAAAAACAGCTGGACCCATGTTCCTGTCATCTGGGCCACATTTTGTCATATTTACAACTGTTATTGGACAGAAATCTGGCCTTCAGCACCATTAAAATGTATGCTGCAGCAATTTCTTCGTGTCATGAGGGGTTTAATGATAGAACAGTGTTTAATCATCCCCTAATGAAAAGTTTTTTAAAGGGTGCACACCGTCGTAGGCCCTGGCCCCTCAATGGGACGTAGTTATTGTATTAAATGCTTTAATGAAGGATCCTTTTGAGCCTCTGAATGAAGTTTCACTAAAATTCTTATCATTCAAAACAGCTCTATTGTTAACGTTAACATCAGCTAAAAGAGTGAGTGATCTCTCTGGCCTGTCTGTTTCTCCTTCCTTCCTGAAGATTCAAGGGGACGGAAGCTCTGCTGAACTTAGGCCAAATTTGGTGTTTATACCTAAGGTCATCACGAGTGCATTCAGGTCCAGGATCATCACGTTGGACGGTTTTTACCTTCCTCCTCATGCCAACTCAGAGGAAGAGCAGTTGCATTTACTTTGTCCGGTGCGAGCCCTCAGGTGTTTTGTGAATTGCACAGCTGTGACACGTAAGTCTGACAGGCTCTTTGTGTAGTTCAGAGCGTGCTCTCAGGGTCAACCCTTGACCTCTCAGCGGTTGTCACACTGGTTGTGTGAGGCTATTTCCCAGTCCTACAGTTCCTCTGGTCTACAACCTCTTGACGGTATTGGAGCTCATTCTACTCGTGGGATGGCGACTTCCACAGCCTTGCTCAGTGGCGTCTCTGTGCAGGATATCTGCTCTGCGGCCTCCTGGTCATCTGCCACTCCATTCACCCGTTTCTATTTACAGGACGTTTCCAGTTCCTCTTTGACACATTCGGTTCTCAGGGTTGCAGCAAAATAAAACCTTTTTTCGTTATCAATAAAAGTTATTGATAAACTGACACAGTTGTTTCTGTCTTTATTGATAGGTGCTATTATGAATAGCTTCTTCTCATCATCAGATGTTGTGTTTGCTCACCTGCTTTACCTCTATTGCAGTGTGGCGGTTGCCAGAGCTTCTTATGGTTTCAGTCAGACCCAGTGAGGCATGGACCATATCATGCTCCGCCGTTAACCTAATAGGTGTGGCTTAAAGGGCTACGCCCACAGGAAATAGAACGTTTGTTACGTATTGTAACCCTAAATTCTAGGAGTGTGGGCATAGCCCTTTAAGCCTTGATGGGAGGGGCTTTTAAAGACAGAGGGCGTGGGCCCACAGCAGGTGGGCGTGGACTAGAAGTTTTTCAACGTTCAATGTTGGTGCGAAGCACAAGGATAAACCCAATAGGTGTGGCTTAAAGGGCTACGCCCACACTCATAGAATCTAGGGTTACAATACGTAACCAATGTTTTCTCTGGTAAGATGATGAAAATACAGCATTATTTTGTCACTTTGAGGTGTTAGCTGACTCTTCTGACCACAATTTATCAACATTAATACTTCATGTCGACAGTTTTTGTTAAAGGAGACCACATATTGGTTTTATAAATTTTTATGGTATGTCTGTGGGCTATCCAGACCATGTTCATTCAATTTAATGCACAAAATAATTCTTAGATAATGAAATATCCCCTTTTTAGTTCTGCCTTTTCTCATTTCCGTTCTGAACAGGCTGTTTATGATAATGAGCTCTGAAGGCCACGCCCTTCAAAAATCTGTTTACATTAACTCCGCCCTCTGTAACAGCCAGTATCTCTAATATGTTGTTGTTTTAAAATTAGCTCTTTTTTTATTACTCATTTGACTTACTGTTAGTGCTAGCTTAAGATAACTTACAGAAAGCCGTCTGCGTGCGCCATCATTAGCTGCTCCCTTTAGGCATTAGCCCTCCGAGGCTAATGATAGCTCTTCCTCCTCCGCCCGCTTAGCTCTGCTCGTTGCATGCGGAGCTTTGGGAGCGATCGCTGCTCCAGTCCAGACACATACACAAAGTTCACCAAGTGTTTCCAGTTAATTTATCCGTATGAGGCAACTTCTGACCGGACCCACGGACCTCAAAAGCCAGCAGTTCCCAGCAGCCCACGCCCGCAGATGGTCCCTTCGCCGGCGGTCTGCTCGTTTTCCGTCTGCCGGCTGCTCGTTGGGAGCGATCGCTAATACGCTAAAAATTGAACTAAAACGTAAAAATAACAATTATACTTTATTTATAAAGCCATTTAAAACAACCACAGCTGCAACAAAGTGCTGTACACATGAAATTAAGAACATTTAAACAAAAGATGAGATGAAATCAGGAAAAACAACCGTCACGTCTTTTATACTGAAGTGGGTTGAGCCTAACCAGGGGTTGCTAGGTGAGGGGCTGGATTCAGGTTTGGGGTGGGTTGTCCTGGCGCTTGTGACGTCACAAGCGGAGGATTTGAAAATGAGACGTTTATATCCCAGAAAAATAAATCTACTTAGAGTAAATACTGTATACCACTGGGTGCATTTCTTTGGCCCTAGGACTGTTTTTTTTTAAAGAAGTAAATACCCAAAGTAGAGTAAAAAAAACATTAAAAAGTGAATTTTGCATCTGTGGTCCCCTTTAAGAAAAGTTAAACTGAGACACACTTTTACTATAATGTCAGCTAACAAATAAATGTTTGTAGGGGTTTATCTTGCTAAATTTGAAAGAGATGCAGGTCTGTTCGCTGCAGTGTCTGTTGCTGCGCATGCTCGTTTTGTTGAGCCGCCGTAGCGAAACAATTTAAATTCAGCTGATTTGGCCATTATATTCATCTATTAAAGAGGAACTGCACACAGGTTGTGACGGTAACTCCTCCCCCTAAGCAGATTGAAAATTTCCCTCAAAATGGGCATGTAGAGAGTCAAGCAGGGGAGGAGGTTGGGGTTGTCCTGTGTTCACGCCCCCTCTAGTGGTAAACTCCCACCCCTCCCCAAGGTTAGATTTCAAAATGGCGGATAGTCGCGTCTTCAGTAAGTAAATACCTCAACTTTTACTAAAATAACAGTTCTAAAATGTTGTTGCGTGTATTTAATCACCCACACACAGCTTAAGCGTATGCTTCTGAACACAGAACACATGAAAAACGTGTTTAGCTGCATGTCATGCGGTGTATGGCTGTGTTTTTGTCTTTGTTTGGATCACAAGTGTTGTAGTCTAGCTGCAGTGACTTTAATTCGCCACATCTTATTACTTAGCACATTACAAAAGTAACGTTTCATAATATATTTTAAAATATTGATTTCATCTACCCTCGTTTTGGCTTAATTTTGTTATGCAACGTAGAACACACGTTGTTTTTTGAATTGACTATAAATGAGCACTAAACTGTGGTAAAATCATTTATTTGGTTTCCAAAGATCCTTGTTTAAAACATTCTATAAGCTTGTATGATAAATATTTGTTAGGACGTGTATACAGTATTTGTTTAAGCTATGTGTCAGCTAATCAAAACTGAGCACAGCTGGTAAGATTTATGAGAAATAATTTTTTTAATGCAAACCAAACAAATTGCAAAGAATTTAACAATACTGTATCCTTTCAAATGTTTTTTCAGAGCCACACAGAGTAATTGCAGCCAGGATTACTTTAACCAAGACGATCCCATGATGATGACCTGCATCCACGACAATGTTGGGGTGCTACAGCTGAGACCACCCTGGTGTTTTCTGGCTGGCAGGTGCCGAGCATCCTGAAGGTGGTCTCGAGTGTTTGGGACTCGTTTTGGCTGTCCACTCACTGCGTCCATCCAGAAGAGCTGGAGGTGGTGTCCCGTGTGACACGACACAGAACCTTTTTTTTTTAATTAACTTAATGTTAATAAAATGAATCATAAACAACTAGGTTTTGTAATCAATTTGTTTATTTTATTTGTTTTTTCGCCTCATGCATGAAGACAAACCAGGGGACACGTTGTAGCAGTGGACTTCCCACTCACTCTTTCCCGACCCTGGCTATTTGCAGTCCTGAAAAGAGAAAAGATCAAAAGTTTAAATCAACTACCTCATACATATACTGTGTACATAAACTTCATATGCTGCTTTGTCACTCTATTACAAATGTCAATGCCAGAACTTTCATTTTATTTTATAGATATACTTTTTACACTTTTATACTACTATGCAAAAAAAAAAAAAACTCAGGACAGTATTACACTTTTATTATTTCATTTTATTTTATGCTTATGTTTATTAAATGTTTTAGTGTTTTAGTGTTTAAATGTTTACTGTTGCACCGAGGGACAGAGAGAAATGCAATTTCAATCCTGTGTATGTCCTGTACATATTGCAGTTTTGACAATAAAGTTGACTTTGATAGACAACATCCAACATCTGCAGGGTGCTTGTAGGAGCGTTCATGTAGATAATGTCACCGTAATCAATGGAGGGGAGGAAAGTCACAGATACAAGGCGTTTTTTAACATTCAGTGTTAGACATGATCTATTTCTGAAAAAGAAACCCAGTTTAACTTTCAGTTTCTTTACTAGGTTTTCCACGTGGAGTTTAAAAGAGCTGTGAATCAACCAGGATACCCACATTTTAATGGAGAAAAATGTTGATTCAAAATTTCACAGTATCAACAAATCCCCAAAATGTTGGGACAGGTAGCAATGAACAAATAAACAAGAATTAATGTTGCATAAACTTTTTTTAAACGTTTTTTTATATAATGTTTGCCATAATAAAAGTAATAAATAAAACATAATAATTAAATAATAATATTAATACCTGCAGACAGAGGGTAAAAGGTGGGCTACAAAAGTAATAAATAAAACATGAATACCTAGTGAATCAGCTCTCATGTCAACTCCAAAGTGACATGTCAACATGTCTCCTTGAAGCTTGATGTCTGTGAAGCACGGCTCAGAGATTCCCTGGATGTGGAACGCCTCATGGAAATAAAAAAGAACACATTTTAATCACCTTACAAACAAACATACTTGAGAAACATTACTGTTTTATCACTTTGTTGATGTCAAACAGATGACCCAGTGCAAAATAAATACTGCTGCACAGAGCTGATGAACATGATATATTCATTCACCAAGTACATATTATTTTATAAATACCACAACATTATTTGCAGCAAAAGAACACCGTGTCTAAAACATTGTAACTAGTACAACAGCTAAAATTAGCGCCAGCTAGTCTCCATTATTTTTTGACGTCATGGTCTTCATTATCAGAGTTCACATACTCTGCGGTGTTCATAAGAAACACTAGATTATTAGCATTTAAACGCATTTACAACACAAACTAATGTTGATCAGCAACAGATGACAACGCCGCGACCTTGTGGGGCGAGCCACACCGAAGCAAAGCTGCAAGCCGCAATAAACAGCACATGAAGAAACACGTCATATACTCAAAAGATAAATTATGGAATGGAAAGGTGTAAGATGGTACTCACCTCCAAACGGATTGTAACCTGATGGTGTAAGGGTGGGTGGACAATGAACATCAGTTTGAAGAGCTTTCTTGGAACAGCTTGGCTGTTCTATGCTAATGCTATGTTGCTAATCGCTAATCCAACCCCTGAACTCTGGAGGGGGAGTGACCATAGAGTGACCTTCTCGGGGGAGTGGCTCCACTTTTATACACAGGCAGCAGAGGATGTGACGAAATTGTGCGAAAATTAATGACTGTGCGAATAGAAAACAAATGAGAAAATCAGGGTGCAATACCACAGTTCAACCCATAGGAATACAGAATACCGTTTTTAGACCAAATATTGCCGATTTTAACTAATACGCACAAATACATGAAAAATAACTCAAAAATAGTGCTCAGAAACATTTTAAACACATTCTAGGGAGTTTATCAGCTAAAAAAAGTTAAATTTGGGTTTAGTTTCACTTTAATGTAAGGAAAGTCAAGTGCAGTGATTCAGTTATTTTTTTCTTCTGATTGGCTATAATTTTGCAATGGAGGATTACATTTCTGATCAAGGCAGGCTTTCTTCTGATTTCCATGGAGGCAGAGAGACTTTTAAAACTGAAAGCCGACAAGGAAGAAAAAAGTCATTGACGCCTTTGTGGCGCATGGAGTTCATTTATTTATTTATTTATAATTTATTTATTTTACATTAAAAACCAAAAGAAAAAGAAAAAAAAACACATCACATATTATATGAAAGAATACATAAAATGAAAGGTGGCAGAAAGAAGAAGAAATCTAATTTTATCTGCCCCTTTTTAAAAAACAAAACAAGTTCAAACAATCAATTCAAACAATAATCATCTATGAGTAACAGAGCAAAAAGAGTAACTTTTCTTAATCTACAAATATCTAGAACATTAAACACTTAACTGAAAGTTTTAGTATTTTGTTAACAATTTAGTTTTGATCATTTTTCAAACATAAGCACAGAGTTTACATCTTTAACATCATTTCCCAAACCATTCCACAATTCCACTCCCTGCATTGAAATAAACCGTCCCTTCAAACTAAAGGTAGTTCTATACCTTGGCTTTGCAACAATTTCAGTTCCCTTTAAACTAGCAGCTTTCTCTCTTAACAAAATACATTTGAACAATTGAGGGTTCTATTACTAACAAAATATTTTAGTCCACCAAATCATAAAACGTCAGTACTTTGAGTTGTTTAAATAATATATTAGATGGAGGACAGTAAGACTTTCTTGTAATAATTCTCACAGCTCTTTTATGTAAAATAAAAATAGATTTTGTTATAGTTTAATTTAATTTATAAGTAAAGGTAAGACTAAAATAATTATTTCTCCAAATTAAATGTGTTTTTTAGTGTGTTACAGTTTGTATGTGTAAAGATTGCTGATATGAGATTTTAAACACAACCCGTTAACTGCTGCCAATCAAATGGCAAATAAACTACTCTGTAGGGTTCATGTATTGTAAAAGAAGAAAATAATGCTATCCAAAGTATCCAAAGCGCTGAAGAAGCTATGGCAGACAGAAGCCAAAACGTGGAGAACATTTTTTGTCTGTTTTTTATTATACATATGAAAAAAAACTGCACAGTGCCTCGCCAGCCATGAACCTCACCGTACCTCACTGGTCTGCAGAGTCTGTGTAATGCAGAGATGTCTGCATTGGTTTTTACAAGGAACATGTCCTAAGAGTGCATGCTGTAGCTGCACTCATGCAGAGACATGTAGGAGATGTATGAAGGCAACAGACCAAGAAGTGATTTAAAAATGAAAATGTACCAGTGAGAGAATATGTGTGAAGTTAATGATGACCAGTTAACCAGTGAAAACAGGGTGCAGTGATGGGTACAGCCAGTTATGAATCTTAGTGCACCATGATAGACAGCATCCTTTATCTGCAGGGTACTTGTAGGAGTGTTTATGTAGATAATGTCACCATAGTCAATGGAGAGAAGGAAAGTCACAGTTACAAGGCGTTTCCTAGCATTCAGATTTAGACGGGATCTGTTTCTGAAAAAGAAACCCAGTTTAACTTTTTGTTTCCTTAGGCTTTCTACGTGAAGCTTAAAGCTGCACTGACATCATCTTGTAACTATGCATCATATTGCACTACATATATATGTTTTATCATTCAACTATGTTCGTTTTTGCAAACAAACTTATAAATATATTTGATTTTGATTGATTTTAAACTTATCGCTGTGTTTATTAATGGGAAATCCGATTTCACGCGAACGCAGCATATGTGACGTAAGGAGACGTAGAGGGCTCCGGTTTTGCATTTACATATAAGGACGGACAATTTATCGGAATTTATCAATCTAAGTGAATATTTGAGCTACATGTCTTCAGTTTGGGAAGCAGAAAGTTAGATGAACAAGAAACAGCAGGTTCTAATTTAGGTCTGCACCCGTATTTATTTGATTTTTACCTTATCAGGAAGCGAGGAGGCTCCGAGGGGGGTGGCAGCTTTATTTATTCCATTCCCAGACGAAGTATTTCTTCTTTTGGGAAAGTGAAAAGGCTCACTTGTTCACTGATGATATTAGATATTAGAACACCCAAAGGCGACACAACGTAACAGCATTTGTCAAGTAAAAAAGAAGAAAAAAAAGCGAGCTGCAGGCAAGCTGCTGACAGACGCAGACTGCTTCTACGTAGGGCTGTAGTGATACAGTAATCTCACGATACGATACACGATATTCTGCTCACGATACGATATATATTGCGATATTCAGCAAACGATACAATTCAATACACTATTGCGATTTTCTGAAAGATTTTAGTGGGACAGAGTGATTTTGGTGACATTTTGAGACTGTTATAGACTTGGATTGAATTAATTTAACTGAAAACTGATTAAAAGCACCAACTACACAATACCTGGCTCTGGTTGGACATGGACACAGACTTAAAGTCGACAGCTGGACAAAATGAATCAAAGAAGTGGTGAGAAAACATGTTTCTTTCAATTGAAACAGTAAAAACTGTAGCTTACATGCATTTGTAAAGTAAATAAAGTGCACCAAGTGCCCTGCTCTGAATAGTTTGAAACCTTTTTAACCTTGACACTTAACATCTGAAGGAATCACTAAGTGCTTGGTAAGTAAACAGTAATATGACTTCTCCAAAACAGTCTATAATTCAAGTAATGAAGAACATTTAACTTCAAATGCACCCATCTTAGCAGAGCAGCTTAAGGCCTGTAGATAGACCCTGACTAATAAGTGAACTCTAAACAGAAAGTCTACTCTGCAGACCAAGTGAGCTACATTCTCCTCAGATTTTTGTTTAGAAATAGAATCTGATCGACGTGCTCTGGGAGAAGTGCACTTCTCTGCACAGTGATGATATCTCCAGCGGTGGAGAAGACTCTCTCTGAGGATACACTGGTGCCAGGGATGCAGAGGTATCTAAAAAAAAAAGCTAAGTCTGGTCCTCTGGACATTCAAAAAGCAAAAAAAAAAAAACATTTTTTTTTAGGTACGATACTTGCAGATGAATATCGATTTTTTCTAGGATAGCAAAAAATCGATCGCGATATCGATATTTTTACACAGCCCTACTTCTACGTCTCCTTACGTCACATATGCTGCGTTCGCGTGGAATCGGATTTCCCATGAATAAACACGGCGCAAAGTTTAAAATCAATTTTAAATCAAAATTAAATATATTTATAAGTTTGTTTACAAAAACAAACATAGTTGAATGATAAAACATATATATGTAGTGCAATATGATGCATAGTTACAAGATTATGTCAATTCAGCTTTAAAAGAGAGATGCGAGTCGACCAAGATACAAATATTTATAGGAATCGACAAAGTCAATAGGGACACCATACTGCTGGGACTGGCTTCCGGCATTTGGGACAAGTTTGAGATGGAACAAATCTGACTGGATGATGTCAAAAGCAGATTGCAAAAGCTGGAAAGCCTTAGCAACTGTTTTAGCTCAACAGTAAACAACTGTGTCTTCAGCATAGAAATTATAATAATAATAATAATAATAATTGTCTAAGCTTGTCATCTGCGTATGTTTCCCATACACAGACGAAATTCGTCTCTGCATTTAACCCAACCACCTACCAGGCGGTGCAGTGAGCAGCCATAGAAGGCGCTCGGGGAGCTGGAGAAAATAGGTGTGCACTCATAGACACCCCAAGATGTGTAGTGGCCGGGACGCGAACCCGCGTCCTTCGGGTCCCAAGTCAAACGCCCTAACCACTACACCATCTTGGCTCCATGGATGTCCCGATCAGGTTTTTCTGACCCCAAGTCCGAGTCCTTTAATTTGAGTATTGCTGGGTTTCAGATGACGTAGCAGTGACGTCACAGAATGCAGATGCGGGGCAAGAAGTAAACGCAGCCGTTTCCTTCTGTTGCTGATTCAGCATCAACATGCCTAAATTCTGTGCCGTTTACGGTTGTTGCAACCGCTCTAATCGAGAGATAGATAAAAGTTATTTTCGTGTTCCGAAAGTAGTATGCTACAAGGGGATTAATTTAAAAAAACTTACAGAAAAAAGACGACAAACGTGGATTACAACCTACGGCTAAAAACAGGAGGTGCAGAAACTGACGAGAGTCTGCAGCGACCACTTTGTAACAGGTAAGGGTCGTATCGTTTAAATCATATTTTCAGATATTTTATTGGACAGTAACTAGAAAGACAGGTAAGATATGTTATGCCCTAGCTTGTGTAGTGGTTCAACACTTGGTTGTTCCCAGAAAAAATCCGATTAGAATGCTAATGTTGTTAGCGGTTAGCTTAGTGCTAGGAAAGGCATTTACGTGTTTTACTTTAAAGTGGTGTCTTATATTTAGGTTGTCCGAGTGCAGCAGGTGATGTACATTCCCAAGACTGGGCCCCCACTGTTAACCTGGGGTACCAAAGAAGTAACGAGTGGCCACAAACAGAAGCATCCCTCCGGCGCAGGGAAAGAGCTAAGGCCTGGAAGCTTCT